>JAVIAB010000092.1:188995769-189063269 GCA_032433765.1 Megaustenia siamemsis
TTAATCTGATTCAAACCAGTCCTGAAAGTATTTAATCACAAAACTGCAATCCGGTAGCTTTCATTGTATATCCTCACATCAGGGAAAACACGACATGGAGTTGCTGGCGTTGTTTCTGACCACACGAGCGAACGTAGGCGGTAAATCTTAAGAATAGCTTTATAGTCTAGATGGGTTCTGTTCCCACTGGCATCAATAATTACATTCATACATATAGCTTTTCTGATGCAGTAATTTCTCTTCCCCCCCCCCCGCTCTCCGGAGTGCGCACTTAATTTTCTTACGCATGTGTGTGTGTGTATATATAGTGTGTGTTTAATCGTTAGTGAAACCATAAAGAAAACCAGGAGGGAGGACCATGCAGCCGTGGTGCATTATCCATCTTCTGACATCCGTGCAAGTCATCTTTTGTTCCGAAATAAAGACCTCGTCCCTCTTCAGAACTGCTTCAAAGAGATCCGAGAAGGGCTAGTGCGTTTTAGACAAAGCACTATCTCCATATTATCTAACAAGGTATAATAAGCAAACAGAAATGTCAGTTCTATCCTCGTTAGGACAAACAGAAGGGAAACCACATCTCTCATACTAGGTGTGATAGTATAGTCTTAGTTGTCTCCACATTCATATCTTTAGACTGGCACTGTTACTACATATTTGATGATACAGAGTTGAGATATTTTCATAATTAAACAGAGATCACAACACGACGTATAAAGAATGTCTTGACATGGATTCATGTAGTCAATAATAACAGACTATGAAGTTTTGCTTATACGAATTTATTGATCGTCGGTTGTAGAAGTGAAGGTATAGTGGAGTACATAAAATTATACATTCCAATCTAAAATTAATGTTCTTGATCTCGATGTCTCTCAAAAGGCTATCACCGGTGATCATTAAGGCATTTCTTAATACATGTTGCCTCTGACATTTCTAACTCTGTCTTTCATATTATCAAATATTACAACTCGTCTAGCTTGACACTTGCTATTCTATATCTATGTCTTGACTTATTCAATGCTTCTCTTAATCTACTTACTATTGTTCTCTGGAGCACAAAACTTCTGAATCTAACTTGAAACACTTCTCAACTAAACTATGTCTGGTCTAACTTGAAACACTTCTCAACTAAACTATGTCTGGTCAAACTTGAAACACTTCTCAACTAAACTATGTCTGGTCTAACATGAAACACTTCTCAACTACTCAACTAAAACTATGTCTGGTCTAACATGAAACACTTCTCAACTAAACTATGTCTGGTATAACTTGAAACACTTCTCAACTAAACTATGTCTGGTCTAACTTGAAACACTTCTCAACTAAACTATGTCTGGTCTAACTTGAAACACTTCTCAACTACTCAACTAAACTATGTCGGGTATAACTTGAAACACTTCTCAACTAAACTATGTCTGGTCTAACTTGAAACACTTCTCAACTAAACTATGTCTGGTCTAACAAGAAACACTTCTCAACTACTCAACTAAACTATGTCTGGTCTAACATAAAACACTTCTCAACTAAACTATGTCTGGTCTAACTTGAAACACTTCTCAACTAAACTATGTCTGGTCTAACTTGAAACACTTCTCAACTAAACTATGTCTGGTCTAACTTGAAACACTTCTCAACTACTCAACTAAACTATGTCTGGTATAACTTGAAACACTTCTCAACTAAACTATGTCTGGTCTAACTTGAAACACTTCTCAACTAAACTTTGTCTGGTCTAACATGAAACACTTCTCAACTAAACTATGTCTGGTCTAACATGAAACACTTCTCAACTAAACTATGTCTGGTCTAACATGAAACACTTCTCAACTACTCAACTAAACTATGTCTGGTCTAACATGAAACACTTCTCAACTAAACTATGTCTGGTATAACTTGAAACACTTCTCAACTAAACTATGTCTGGTCTAACTTGAAACACTTCTCAACTAAACTATGTCTGGTCTAACTTGAAACACTTCTCAACTACTCAACTAAACTATGTCTGGTATAACTTGAAACACTTCTCAACTAAACTATGTCTGGTCTAACTTGAAACACTTCTCAACTAAACTATGTCTGGTCTAACAAGAAACACTTCTCAACTACTCAACTAAACTATGTCTGGTCTAACATAAAACACTTCTCAACTAAACTATGTCTGGTCTAACTTGAAACACTTCTCAACTAAACTATGTCTGGTCTAACTTGAAACACTTCTCAACTAAACTATGTCTGGTCTAACTTGAAACACTTCTCAACTACTCAACTAAACTATGTCTGGTATAACTTGAATCACTTCTCAACTAAACTATGTCTGGTCTAACTTGAAACACTTCTCAACTATTCAACTAAACTATGTCTGGTATAACTTGAAACACTTCTCAACTAAACTATGTCTGGTCTAACTTGAAACACTTCTCAACTAAACTATGTCTGGTCTAACAAGAAACACTTCTCAACTACTCAACTAAACTATGTCTGGTCTAACATAAAACACTTCTCAACTAAACTATGTCTGGTCTAACTTGAAACACTTCTCAACTAAACTATGTCTGGTCTAACTTGAAACACTTCTCAACTAACCTATGACTGGTTTAACTTGAAACACTTCTCAACTAAACCATGTCTGGTCTAACTTGAAACACTTCTCAACTAAAGTATGACTGGTCTAACTTGAAACACTTCTCAACTAAACCATGTCTGGTCTAACTTGAAACACTTCTCAACTAAACTATGTCTGGTCTAACTTGAAACACTTCTCAACTAAACCATGTCTTGTTTAACTTGAAATGAAACACTTCTCAACTAAATTATGCCTGGTCTAACTTGAAATGAAACACTTCTCAACTAAATTATGCCTGGTCTAACTTGAAATGAAACACTTCTCAACTAAACCATGTCTGGTCTAACTTGAAATGAAACACTTCTCAACTAAATTATGCCTGGTCTAACTTGATGTTCACTAGGTGATTCGCAATCTTTTTATCTTACTTATATATATTCTGATCTGGTTCTTCTTCTTAATACTTCTAACTTTAGGTGTTTCACTCCCTCGGTGTTTCACTCCCTCGGGTGTTTCACTCCCTCGGTGTTTCTGGAGGCTGCTCTAATGTTTCTTAAATCATTCTAATTCTAAATTTGTATAATTTTGCTAATGCATGAGGTTAAATACCTCTGTCTCATTTGCATAATTTATTGGCTTAGTCGTTATACAGTGAACTCTCAGCCAATGGCTGAAGGCGAACTTCGAGATAACTTTTGTGTCCAACTTTGCAAAACAAAACTACATCTTGACATTTAATTAACGTCTGATTTTCAAAAATAATGCTAACATGAACCGAAAGAGTGACATCTCTCTCATAAACTTAACCTCCCCCCAAGTTTGTTTATCAACCTAATTTCTGAACATGTGACGGTCAAGTCAAGTTTACATATATTTCGTCACCTTTCCAATAACAGCTAAATGTGTCCATTCCAAAAAAAAAACTGTTCTTCTGTGTCTGTATTATAATCGTACTGCTACCATCTTATGTGTTTGGGTAACTACACAGATATCCAACCAAAGCTATATATCTATCTCCCATTATGTGATCTATTATGTATCCTATCAATATACGATAACATCGGCACATGGAACGTTTGGACACAGTAGAAGGCAAACCACATATCACATACTCGGCACACGAAGCGACGTAAGGACCTCGTGTTTATTATTTCTACACGGCCTCACCCCTCCTGTGTTTATCTTCAACTTGTTATACACCCTGTCGACATAAACTGATGACAGCGTTGACAGTGACGAGCCACGCTGCCCACTGACGACATAAACTGATGACAACGTTGATAGTGACGAGCCACGCTTCCCGCTGATGACAACATTGATAGTGACGAGCCACGCTCCCCGCTGATGACAACGTTGATAGTGACGAGCCACGCTCCCCGCTGATGACAACGTTGATAGTGACGATCCACGCTCCCCACTGACGACATAAACTGATGACAACGTTGATAGTGACGAGCCACGCTAACCACTGATGACATAAACTGGTGACAACGTTGATAGTGACGAGCCACGCTACCCACTAACGACATAAACTGATGACGACGTTGATAGTGACGAGCCACGCTCCCTACTGTCGACATAAACTGATGACGACGTTGATAGTGACGAGCCACGCTCCCTACTGTCGATATAAACTGATGACGACGTTGATAGTGACGAGCCACGCTCCCTACTGTCGACATAAACTGATGACGACGTTGATAGTGACGAGCCACGCTCCCTACTGTCGACATAAACTGATGACAACGTTGATAGTGACGAGCCACGCTCCCCACTGACGACATAAACTGATGACAACGTGATAGTGACGAGCCACGCTCCCTACTGTCGATATAAACTGATGACGACGTTGATAGTGACGAGCCACGCTCCCTACTGTCGATATAAACTGATGACGACGTTGATAGTGACGAGCCACGCTACCCACTAACGACATAAACTGATGACAACGTTGATAGTGACGAGCCACGCTCCCTACTGTCGATATAACTGATGACGACGTTGATAGTGACGAGCCACGCTCCCTACTGTCGACATAAACTGATGACAACGTTGATAGTGACGATCCACGCTCCCCACTGACGACATAAACTGATGACGACGTTGATAGTGACGAGCCACGCTGCCCACTGACGACATAAACTGATGACAACGTTGATAGTGACGATCCACGCTTCCACTGACGACATAAACTGATGACGACGTTGATAGTGACGAGCCACGCTCCCCACTGACGACATAAACTGATGACAACGTTGATAGTGACGATCCACGCTTCCACTGACGACATAAACTGATGACAACGTTGATAGTGACGATCCACGCTTCCCACTGACGACATAAACTGATGACGACGTTGACAGTGACGAGCCACGCTCCCCACTGACGACATAAACTGATGACAACGTTGATAGTGACGATCCACGCTCCCCACTGACGACATAAACTGATGACAACGTTGATAGTGACGAGCCACGCTCCCCACTGACGACATAAACTGATGACAACGTTGATAGTGACGATCCACGCTTCCACTGACGACATAAACTGATGACAACGTTGATAGTGACGAGCCACGCTCCCCGCTGATGACAAGGTTGATAGTGACGAGCCACGCTCCCCACTGATGACATAAACTGATGACAACGTTGATAGTGACGAGCCACGCTCCCCACTGATGACATAAACTGATGACAACGTTGATAGTGACGAGCCACGCTCCCCACTAATGACATAAACTGATGACAACGTTGATAGTGACGACGAGCAACGCTCCCCACTGATGACATAAACTGATGACAAGGTTGATAGTGACGAGCCACGCTCCCCACTGATGACATAAACTGATGACAACGTTGATAGTGACGAGCCACGCTCCCCGCTGATGACAAGGTTGATAGTGACGAGCCACGCTCCCCACTGATGACATAAACTGATGACAAGGTTGATAGTGACGAGCCACGCTCCCCACTGATGACATAAACTGATGACAACGTTGATAGTGACGAGCCACGCTCCCCACTGATGACATAAACTGATTACAAGGTTGATAGTGACGAGCCACGCTCACCACTGATGACATAAACTGATGACAAGGTTGATAGTGACGAGCCACGCTTCCCACTGACGACATAAACTGATGACAACGTTGATAGTGACGAGCCACGCTCCCCGCTGGACTGCTCAACGTCGGAGATGAAGATGGTCGCCTACTGCCTCGACTGTTGGCCTCCCCGGAAGAAGTTGCTGGAAGGTTGGACTTGTGTTTTGCGTTACGGCCGGACTGCTTGTTACTGCGTTACTTGAGAAAAGTAACAAACAACACAAGAAGAGATATAATACCGAATGAAACCATAAGAAAAATAGTAGGAACAAAACCCTGCCAAGAATATATTGAACAACAACTTAAATGGTTTGGTTACCTGGTCAGAATGAATCCTCACCAATCACCATCAAGGGCGCTCTTCTCGAGAATGCATGGAAAAAGATCAAGAGGAAGACCCAGAAAAAGATGGATAGATGCAGTGACAGAGACATGTAACAACAAAGGAAAATCACTAATTCAGACAGTTCGAGCAGCTCAAGAACGACAAATGATATAAACCACGACACCTTTTAGGTATCAGTGAAAAGAGAAAAGAGGAAGAAAAAGATAGACTACACGACAGCATTTGACAAAGTAAAGCATGTGGAAATAATAAATATGCTGGAGAAATTAAACATTGATGGTAAGGATCTGCGAATCATAAAAAAAACATGTGCTGGCAACAAACGGCAGCTATACGAATTAACAACCAAACAGGACAATTCCAATATATAAAACAAGGAGTCAGACAAGGCTATGTTCTGTCACCGGATTTGTTTTCACTTTACAGCGAATATATTATGAGATCAATAGTAGACAAAAAAGGAATTGAATCAACGGTCACAACATAAATAATTTGCGGTATGCGGATGACACTGTTAATAGCAGAGACAGAGAACGAACTACAAGAAATGATAGACATAATAGTAAAAGAAAGCAACAAGAAAGGTCTCAGTATGAATGGTAAGAAAACAGATAATGGTTATATCGAAGAAACAATCATCACCACCATGCAGAACAAAAATAAACGAGACAAATCTGAAACAAGTGCAACGTTTCAAATACTTAGGCACAATAACAACATCAGATGGGAGATGCACCACAGAAATAAAAAGCAAAATAGCTCAGGCCAAAATAGCATTTCAGAAAATTAAAAAAAATTGTATGTAACAAATCTATGTCAATAAAAATGTGAAAGAGAGTTCATCGGTGCTATATAGAACCAATTCTGACCTATGGAAGCGAATCATGGACAATAGACAAAAAAATGAAAAGACGAGTAGAGGCCACAGAGATGGGATTTCTCAGAAGAATGTTGAAAGTTCCCTGGACAGCTAAAAAGACCAATGAGGAAGTTCTCAAAGAGGCCAACACAAAAAGGGAGCTCTTAAAAATATTAGAAAAAAGCAATCAACATTTTTCGGGCACATCATGAGAAGAGGAAAGTTGGAATACTTGGTTACAACTGGCAAAATAAAAGAAAAGAGAGATCGCGGACAACAAAGAGAGAAAATACTGGATAGCTTGGTGTCATGGCGTGGACAACAGTCAACAACAGAACTGATATGAATCACTGTGGATAGAAGATTGTGGAGGGACATGATGAGGTTCGCCTACGCCAACCGGTATGGTACATGATGATGATGATAAATGGTCACTGCAATGCAAACAAAAATAGATAAAGGGATACCAAGGCAAGACAACACATTAGTAGAGATGTACATAAATACCTTCTGAGATATCCAAACTTGGTCTGCCTTACATCGAACAAAGTCACTCAAACTAACAGCTGTTTGTGGTGCAGATGGATGAAGCAAGAAAGTGGATGGGGGATAATAATTCCTCCTCGAGAATTGGCAATCAGGACGAGGAAGCTTTTCACCCGAGCACAGGTGGCAGAAGATGTTCAAACTTCCGTCAACTCGAAGATATTTGTGGTTTAAGTTGAGGCAGTAGTTTTGTAGCTTCGAGTCAGGGACAGTACATGTTGTTTCTGTGTTCTGGTGCATGAATGGGTCGCACTCTCTGGCTTCATGAAGGCTATCGGGCTCCTTGTATTCAATGCTACATTCATCACTTGTCATATTTAATACGATCTTGAACAGTTCCAGTCCAGACGTCACGTGGTACACGTTCTGATAATGAGAGCATGACACCTTTATTGACCACGCGCCAGCCAGATTGTCTACACCTGGTCCACTGTTGTCAGCTTCAATGTTATATCCGTTACAGATGGCGCAGAATTTGTTTTTAAATGTGATACCATAACGCAGATCTAGATACGGTGTAACGTCATCCAATGTGTCCATGCTAGAATTCTCACAGCGCCCAATGATATCCACACTTGGCTGAGTGCCAGTTACTGGGTTGCTATTACTTGAGTCCTTGTCAGGTTTATGTTGTTGTGTAAGCCTCATAGAGTCTGTGGGACAATTTGAAATCATGTAAACATGGCGTTCGTAGCCTGGAAAGGATGAACATCTGAATCTATCTGAAGAAGGAAGATTCTTTAGTTGTTGGCTTGAATCTTCCAATGAGTTTATTTGTGAGTTGTTGACATCGATAGTAGGACAGCACGTTCCATATATCGAGCATGTCGGGGCACAGTCGCAACTGAAGCAGTTTCTGTTCGTGCATTTAATTGTGTTGACATATTCAAGAGACCCGTTGCTACAGACGCCACCACAGTACCTAAGGTAAAAGTCAAACCAACTTTCTGAAGAGCTCTCATATTCTATAGTCCCTGGACATGTAGGGATGACAAGGGCGTGAAGTGTGACGAGTAAGGAAATGGCGCTATAGCCGGGAATGTGAAAAACACGAATCATTGTTGTATTATCAGGTCAACTGTACACAACGGTTCCCTGAATTTAAATGTGGAGACTGATCAGATATAACGTGGAGAATGTGTACAGCTAACTAGAAACAGCGAAATGTTAAATATCATAAGTTTATATACTAATATATCCTCGTTAAAACTCCGTGTTGTTCAGGTGATTAAAATATTTGTGTGTCACATAGTGACATAAAGTTAACACAATAGTGATGGTCAAATAGTGACATAAAGTTAACACATTAGTGATGGTCAAATAGTAACATAAAGTTAACACATTAGTGATGGTCAAATAGTGACATAAAGTTAAAACATTAGTGATGGTCAAATAGTGACATAAAGTTAACACATTAGTGATGGTCAAATAGTGACATAATGTTAAAACATTAGTGATGGTCAAATAGTGACATAAAGTTAACACATTAGTGATGGTCAAATAGTGACATAAAGTTAACACATTAGTGATGGTCAAATAGTGACATAAAGTTAACACATTAGTGATGGTCAAATAGTGACATAAAGTTAACACTTTATTGACGGTCAAATAGTGGCATAAAGTTAACACTTTATTGACGGTCAAATAGTGACATAAAGTTAACACATTAGTAATGGTCAAATAGTGACATAAAGTTAACACATTAGTGATGGTCAAATAGTGACATAAAGTTAACACATTAGTGATGGTCAAATAGTGACATAAAGTTAACACATTAGTGATGGTCAAATAGTGACATAAAGTTAACACATTAGTGATGGTCAAATAGTGACATAAAGTTAATACTTTATTGACGGTCAAATAGTGACATAAAGATAACACTTTATTGACGGCCAAATAGTGACATAAATTTAACACTTTATTAGCGGTCAAATAGTGACATAAATTTAACACTTTATTAGCGGTCAAATAGTGACATAAAGATAACACTTTATTGACGGCCAAATAGTGACATAAATTTAACACTTTATTGACGGCCAAATAGTGACATGAAGTAAACACTTTAGTGACAGTCAAGTTGTCCAAACAACTCAGACATGGTCTGGACGTTTCTTTCAAATCGAGCGAAGAACTGAGAAAACATTTATATATCACAGTTATCATCAGGATATCACAACTGGAGCGAGAAACACCCTTCGTTACGTCCGGGTGCCGTTATCTTTTTTATGTTATAACAACTACCCCCCCCCCCCTTTTCTTCCTTGTTTGTCTCCAAATCTTGTCGTCTATAAATGTTATCTCGTTAACATGTGTTAGTATTTTCTTGTCTATGAGTATGTGTGTGGTAGTTTGTGTGTGGTAGTATATGTTGTGTGTGAGCTTGCGTATGTTAATATTTGTGTGTCTGTGTATGTGTTTGTGAGTTTCAGTATGTGTGTTTATTAAACAATTGTGTATGTGTGTTTGTGTGTGCGTTTGATACATGTTGATACAAACGACAATGTGGAGAGAGCTGTTGTTGCCCACAGTTCGTTTCATTTCTGTGGCAGATCGAAAGTTCAGGACATTAAGAATTGCCATGACACAATCGTAATCTCACGCATTAGTTTTGCTCTGATAAGATTTTAATACGTGCTTTTTTTTAATTTGTCTAAATATAAATTCTCTAGTTCTTACCCGTAGGCTTAGACACAAAACAACTTCCTTCCTTGAAGCGTGTTGCAAAAGATCAACATAAAACACACATCTTCATGAAAAAAATTATACCTCGGCGTACGTAATTCGCTTCAAAATGACTCCAGTAGTTCTGTCTGAAGCTGGTTTCATGTCCAACGTTAACATATAAGAGAGGAAAAGATAGTGATGCTGGAGAAGTAAATAAGAGAGGAAAGGATAGTGATCCTGGAGAAGTAAATAAGAGAGGAAAGGATAGTGACGCTGCAGAAGTAAATAAGAAAGGAAAAAATAGTGATGCTGGAGAAGTAAATAAGAGAGGAAATGATAGTGATGCAGGTGAAGTAAATAAGAGAGGAAAAGATAGTGATACTGGAGAAGTAAATAAGAGAGGAAAGATAGTGATGCAGGTGAAGTAAATAAGAGAGGAAAAGATAGTTATACTGGAGAAGTAAATAAGAGAGGAAAGATAGTGATTCTGGAGAAGTAAATAAGAGAGGAAATGATAGTGATACTGGTGAAGTAAATAAGAGAGGAAAAGGTAGTGATGCTGGTGAAGTAAATAAGAGAGTAAAAGATAGTGATACTGGAGAAGTAAATAAGAGAGGAAAGATATTGATGCAGGTGAAGTAAATAAGAGAGGAAAGGATAGTGACGCTGGAGAAGTAAATAAGAGAAGAAAAGATAGTGATGCTGGTGAAGTAAATAAGAGAGGAAAAGACAGTGATGCTGGAGAAGTAAATAAGAGAGGAAAGATAGTGATGCAGGTGAAGTAAATAAGAGAGGAAAGATAGTGATGCAGGTGAAGTAAATAAGAGAGGAAAAGAAAGTGATACTGGAGAAGTAAATAAGAGAAGAAAGATAGTGATGCAGGTGAAGTAAATAAGAGAGGAAAGATAGTGATGCTGGAGAAGTAAATAAGAGAGGAAAGATAGTGATGCAGGTGAAGTAAATAAAAGAGGAAAGATAGTGATGCTGGAGAAGTAAATAAGAGAGGAAAAGACAGTGATGCTGGTGAAGTAAATAAGAGAGGAAAAGAAAGTGATGCTGGAGAAGTAAATAAGAGAGGAAAGGATAGTGATGCTGGTGAAGTAAATAAGAGAGGAAAGATAGTGATGCTAGTGAAGTAAATAAGAGAGGAAAAGAAAGTGATGCTGGAGAAGTAAATAAGAGAGAAAAGATAGTGATGCTGGAGAAGTAAATAAGCGAGGAAAGGATAGTGACGCTGGAGAAGTAAATAAGAGAGGAAAGATAGTGATGCTAGTGAAGTAAATAAGAGAGGAAAAGATAGTGATGCTGGTGAAGTAAATAAGAGAGGAAAGATAGTGATGCTAGTGAAGTAAATAAGAGAGGAAAGATAGTGATGCTAGTGAAGTAAATAAGAGAGGAAAGGATAGTGATGCTGGTGAAGTAAATAAGAGAGGAAAAGACAGTGATGCTGGTGAAGTAAATAAGAGAGGAAAAGATTATTAATGCTGGAGAAGTAAATAAGAGAGGAAAATATAGTAATGCTGGTGAAGTAAATAAGAGAGGAAAATATAGTAATGCTGGTGAAGTAAATAAGAGAGGAAAATATAGTGATGCTGGTGAAGTAAAAAAGAGAGGAAAATATAGTGATGCTGGTGAAGTAAATAAGAGAGGAACAGATAATGATGCTGGAGAAGTAAATAAGAGAGGAAAAGACAGTGATGCTGGTGAAGTAAATAAGAGAGGAACAGATAATGATGCTGGAGAAGTAAATAAGAGAGGAAAGATAGTGATGCTAGTGAAGTAAATAAGAGAGGAAAGATAGTGACGCTGGAGAAGTAAATAAGAGAGGAAAGATAGTGATGCTAGTGAAGTAAATAAGAGAGGAAAAGACAGTGATGCTGGTGAAGTAAATAAGAGAGGAACAGATAATGATGCTGGAGAAGTAAATAAGAGAGGAAAATATAGTGATGCTGGTGAAGTAAATAAGAGAGGAAAATATAGTGATGCTGGTGAAGTAAAAAAGAGAGGAAAATATAGTGATGCTGGTGAAGTAAATAAGAGAGGAACAGATAATGATGCTGGAGAAGTAAATAAGAGAGGAAAAGACAGTGATGCTGGTGAAGTAAATAAGAGAGGAACAGATAATGATGCTGGAGAAGTAAATAAGAGAGGAAAGATAGTGATGCTAGTGAAGTAAATAAGAGAGGAAAGATAGTGACGTTGGAGAAGTAAATAAGAGAGGAAAAGAAAGTGATGCTAGTGAAGTAAATAAGAGAGGAAAATATAGTGATGCTGATGAAGTAAATATGAGAGGAAAAGACAGTGATGCTGGTGAAGTAAATAAGAGAGGAACAGATAATGATGCTGGAGAAGTAAATAAGAGAGGAAAATAGAGTGATGCTGGTGAAGTAAATATGAGAGGAAAATATAGTGATGCTGGTGAAGTAAAAAAGAGAGGAAAATATAGTGATGCTGGTGAAGTAAATAAGAGAGGAACAGGTAATGATGCTGGAGAAGTAAATAAGAGAGGAAAAGACAGTGATGCTGGTGAAGTAAATAAGAGAGGAACAGATAATGATGCTGGAGAAGTTAATAAGAGAGGAAAAGACAGTGATGCTGGTGAAGTAAATAAGAGAGGAAAAGATAGTGATGCTGGTGAAGTAAATAAGAGAGTAAAAGACAGTGCTGCTGGTGAAGTAAATAAGAGAGGAAAAGACAGTGATGCTGGTGAAGTAAATAAGAGAGGAAAAGACAGTGATGCTGGTGAAGTAAATAAGAGAGGAAAATATAGTGATGCTGGTAAAGTAAATAAGAGAGGAAAAGACAGTGATGCTGGAGAAGTAAATAAGAGAGGAAAGATAGTGATGCAGGTGAAGTAAATAAGAGAGGAAAGATCGTGATGCAGGTGAAGTAAATAAGAGAGGAAAAGAAAGTGATACTGGAGAAGTAAATAAGAGAAGAAAGATAGTGATGCAGGTGAAGTAAATAAGAGAGGAAAGATAGTGATTCTGGAGAAGTAAATAAGAGAGTAAAGATAGTGATGCAGGTGAAGTAAATAAAAGAGGAAAGATAGTGATGCTGGAGAAGTAAATAAGAGAGGAAAAGACAGTGATGCTGGTGAAGTAAAAAAGAGAGGAAAAGAAAGTGATGCTGGAGAAGTAAATAAGAGAGGAAAGGATAGTGATGCTGGTGAAGTAAATAAGAGAGGAAAGATAGTGATGCTAGTGAAGTAAATAAGAGAGGAAAAGAAAGTGATGCTGGAGAAGTAAATAAGAGAGAAAAGATAGTGATGCTGGAGAAGTAAATAAGCGAGGAAAAGATAGTGACGCTGGAGAAGTAAATAAGAGAGGAAAGATAGTGATGCTAGTGAAGTAAATAAGAGAGGAAAAGATAGTGATGCTGGTGAAGTAAATAAGAGAGGAAAGATAGTGATGCTAGTGAAGTAAATAAGAGAGGAAAGATAGTGATGCTAGTGAAGTAAATAAGAGAGGAAAGGATAGTGATGCTGGTGAAGTAAATAAGAGAGGAAAAGACAGTGATGCTGGTGAAGTAAATAAGAGAGGAAAAGATAATGATGCTGGAGAAGTAAAAAAGAGAGGAAAATATAGTAATGCTGGTGAAGTAAAAAAGAGAGGAAAATAAAGTAATGCTGGTGAAGTAAATAAGAGAGGAAAATATAGTGATGCTGGTGAAGTAAAAAAGAGAGGAAAATATAGTGATGCTGGTGAAGTAAATAAGAGAGGAACAGATAATGATGCTGGAGAAGTAAATAAGAGAGGAAAAGACAGTGATGCTGGTGAAGTAAATAAGAGAGGAACATATAATGATGCTGGAGAAGTAAATAAGAGAGGAAAGATAGTGATGCTAGTGAAGTAAATAAGAGAGGAAAGATAGTGACGCTGGAGAAGTAAATAAGAGAGGAAAAGAAAGTGATGCTAGTGAAGTAAATAAGAGAGGAAAAGACAGTGATGCTGGTGAAGTAAATAAGAGAGGAACAGATAATGATGCTGGAGAAGTAAATAAGAGAGGAAAATATAGTGATGCTGGTGAAGTAAATAAGAGAGGAAAATATAGTGATGCTGGTGAAGTAAAAAAGAGAGGAAAATATAGTGATGCTGGTGAAGTAAATAAGAGAGGAACAGATAATGATGCTGGAGAAGTAAATAAGAGAGGAAAAGACAGTGATGCTGGTGAAGTAAATAAGAGAGGAACAGATAATGATGCTGGAGAAGTAAATAAGAGAGGAAAGATAGTGATGCTAGTGAAGTAAATAAGAGAGGAAAGATAGTGACGCTGGAGAAGTAAATAAGAGAGGAAAAGAAAGTGATGCTAGTGAAGTAAATAAGAGAGGAAAAGATAGTGATGCTGGTGAAGTAAATATGAGAGGAAAATATAGTGATGCTGGTGAAGTAAAAAAGAGAGGAAAATATAGTGATGCTGGTGAAGTAAATAAGAGAGGAACAGATAATGATGCTGGAGAAGTAAATAAGAGAGGAAAAGACAGTGATGCTGTTGAAGTAAATAAGAGAGGAACAGATAATGATGCTGGAGAAGTAAATAAGAGAGGAAAAGACAGTGATGCTGGTGAAGTAAATAAGAGAGGAAAAGATAGTGATGCTGGTGAAGTAAATAAGAGAGTAAAAGACAGTGATGCTGGTGAAGTAAATAAGAGAGGAAAAGACAGTGATGCTGGTGAAGTAAATAAGAGAGGAAAATATAGTGATGCTGGTGAAGTAAATAAGAGAGGAAAAGACAGTGATGCTGGTGAAGTAAATAAGAGAGGAAAAGACAGTGATGCTGGTGAAGTAATTAAGAGAGGAAAAGACAGTGATGCTGGTGAAGTAAATAAGAGAGGAAAATATAGTGATGCTGGTGAAGTAAATAAAAGAGGAAAAGACAGTGATGCTTGTGAAGTAAATAAGGGAGGAAAAGAAAGTGATGCTGGTGAAGTAAATAAGAGAGGAAAAGATAGTGATGCTGGTGAGGTAAATAAGAGAGGAAAAGACAGTGATGCTGGTGAAGTAAATAAGAGAGGAAAAGACAGTGATGCTGGTGAAGTAAATAAGAGAGGAAAAGACAGTGATGCTGGTGAAGTAAATAAGAGAGGAAAATATAGTGATGCTGGTGAAGTAAATAAGAGAGGAAAAGATAATGATGCTGGTGAAGTAAATAAGAGAGGAAAAGACAGTGATGCTGGTGAAGTAAATAAGAGAGGAACAGATAATGATGCTGGAGAAGTAAATAAGAGAGGAAAATATAGTGATGCTGGTGAAGTAAATAAGAGAGGAAAAGACAGTGATGCTGGTGAAGTAAATAAGAGAGGAACAGATAATGATGCTGGAGAAGTAAATAAGAGAGGAAAAGATAGTGATACTGGCGAAGTAAATAAGAGAGGAAATAGGAGACAGAGAATTACATTATGGCTGAAGAGTGATAGCGATAGTAGAGATAGGAAAATATGGGATTACAGGAAGAGATGTAAAGATAACAATGAGAGATGGAATGATAACAATGAGAGATGGAATGATAACAATGAAAGATGGAAAGATAACAGGAAGAAAGGAGATTGATAGTAAAGAAAGACAAGAGCGATGAAAGACAAAATGTAAATAGAAGAGAAAGTAATTAAAGAGAGGGAAAAGGATTAAGGCAGACTATATTGTAGTTGCTTTTGTAGTGGAAAAGGAAAAAAGGTATATTGAGTGAAGTGAGAGGCAAGTGATGATGTGAGACATGAAAAGATGCAGACTGACTGATGGACGTAGACAGAGAGCAAACTACTTTGACTGACTGATGGACGTAGACAGAGAGCAAACTACTTTGACTGACTGATGGACGTAGACAGAGAGCAAACTACATAGACTGACTGATGGACGTAGGCAGAGAGCAAACTACATAGACTGACTGATGGACGTAGACAGAGAGCAAACTACATGGACTGACTGATGGACGTAGACAGAGAGCAAACTACATAGACTGACTGATGGACGTAGGCAGAGAGCAAACTACATAGACTGACTGATGGACGTAGGCAGAGAGCAAACTACATAGACTGACTGATGGCCGTAGACAGAGAGCAAACTACATAGACTGACTGATGGACGTAGACAGAGAGCAAACTACATAGACTGACTGATGGCCGTAGACAGAGAGCAAACTACATAGACTGACTGATGGACGTAGGCAGAGAGCAAACTACATAGACTGACTGATGGCCGTAGACAGAGAGCAAACTACATAGACTGACTGATGGACGTAGACAGAGAGCAAACTACATAGACTGACTGATGGACGTAGACAGAGAGCAAACTACATAGACTGACTGATGGACGTAGACAGAGAGCAAACTACATAGACTGACTGATGGACGTAGACAGAGAGCAAACTACATAGACTGACTGATGGACGTAGACAGAGAGCAAACTACATAGATTGACTGATGGACGTAGACAGAGAGCAAACTACATAGACTGACTGATGGACGTA
The DNA here is from genome assembly GCA_032433765.1 of Megaustenia siamemsis. Classification (NCBI taxonomy): domain Eukaryota; kingdom Metazoa; phylum Mollusca; class Gastropoda; order Stylommatophora; family Ariophantidae; genus Megaustenia; species Megaustenia siamemsis. Next base: position 189,012,316 of record JAVIAB010000092.1, read on the forward strand.
GACAGAGAGCAAACTACATAGACTGACTGATGGACGTAGGCAGAGAGCAAACTACATAGACTGACTGATGGACGTAGACAGAGAGCAAACTACATAGATTGACTGATGGACGTAGACAGAGAGCAAACTACATAGACTGACTGATGGACGTAGGCAGAGAGCAAACTACATAGACTGACTGATGGCCGTAGACAGAGAGCAAACTACATAGACTGACTGATGGACGTAGACAGAGAGCAAACTACATAGACTGACTGATGGACGTAGACAGAGAGCAAACTACATAGACTGACTGATGGACGTAGACAGAGAGCAAACTACATAGACTGACTGATGGACGTAGACAGAGAGCAAACTACATAGACTGACTGATGGACGTAGACAGAGAGCAAACTACATAGATTGACTGATGGACGTAGACAGAGAGCAAACTACATAGCCTGGCTGATGGACGTAGACAAAGAGCAAACTACATAGATTGACTGATGAACGCAGACAGAGAGCAAACTACATAGACTTACTGATGGACGTAGACAGAGAGCAAACTACATAGACTGACTGATGGACGTAGACAGAGAGAAAACTATATAGACTGACCGATGGACGTAGACAAAGAGCAAACTACATAGATTGACTGATGAACGCAGACAGAGAGCAAACTACATAGACTGACTGATGGACGTAGACAGAGAGCAAACTACATAGACTGACTGATGGACGTAGACAGAGAGCAAACTACATAGACTGACTCATGGACGTAGACAGGGAACAAACTACATAGACTGACTAATGGACGTAGATAGTGAACAAACTACATAGACTGACTGACTATAATTGTCTCTAGACTGACTAATGGACGTAGATAGTGAACAAACTACATAGACTGACTGACTATAATTGTCTCTAGACGATATCTCCTTTTCCAAGAGACAGTGAACCAAACAAAGAAATAAGTTATGGTTATGGTTATGGTTATATTTATAGTTGTTGTAGTAGTTGTAGTTGTCATCATAGTTGTAGTTATAGTTGTAGGTTATAGTAATAGTTGTAGTTATAGTTGTAGTTATAGTTGTAGTTTATAGTTATAGTTGTAATTATATTTAAATTTATAGTTATAGTTGAAGGTTTTAGTTATGTTGTTGTTATAGTTGTAGTTATAGTTTTAGTTTATAGTTATGTTGTTGTTATAGTTGTAGTTATAGTTGTAGTTATAGTTGTAGTTATAGTTGTAGTTATAGTTGTAGTTATAGTTGTAGTTATAGTTGTAGGTTACAGTTATAGTTGTAGTTATAGCTATAGTTATAGTTTTAGTTATAGTTGTAGTTATAGTTATAGATGTAGTAATAGTTATAGTTGTAGTTATAGTTATAGTTGTAGTTATAATTATAGTTGTAGTTATAGTTATAGTTGTAGTTATAGTTATAGTTGTAGTTATAGTTATGGTTAGTCAAATGCCCCGGTATCACTGCAAACGAATTAAATTAAATAATTGCTCAACCGCCCGTCCCAGTAAAATCATCGGAATTAACATCTCCTCTCATTGAAGGATCCAAAAAAAGAAAGACAGCTGCAGTTCCCATCATAACTGCCACATCACACGCCAAAGGACACAAGGCGTAGTCGCACCAAAAGTGAACGCAACTAAGCGTTCCATTGTCATACGATATCATCATTCATCGTAAACAATCGGAATATCAAAACACAATCCGGATGAAAAACACAGCTCACGGTGTGCACAGAGCACTAAACACAACATCTCCAGCAGCAGAGCCGGACTTGGAATATGTGGAGGCTGCAACAAGGAACACTTTTCAGACATAATCATCGATACGATAAGACTAAGAAGTGGATCGGCGCATCCTGTTCTCTAGCGTGGGATAGCAGCAAATTATTGTCTCTTCTTTTTCTGGCGTGAGTCATTTTTGTAAGATGTTTACAGGCTAGTTAAGCAGCTTGTTTTAACGGTACGTTGACTGGGTCACACACACAAACACATACACAACATATACTATCACAACACACACACACACTAACACACACACACACAAAGTATAATCTTACTGACAACAATAAAACAAATACCCAACTTGGAGATAATTCATGTCTGGACATCACCGCCGTCTCTCCTAATGACATTAAAGTTAGCCAACAATCAGCTATGATTCACCAACAATTTGTGTGTTCGGACCATGTTCCTGGTGTATTCTAGCTCCACGTACACGAAGTTACCGCCTGAATGTGGTTGTTCTATCTTTGCTCGCTTGCTTGCTTGCGTTCGTCCGATGATTAAAGGAGTACACATTCTTCGTCATCCTCCCTTAAAAGGACGTTAAGTGGGCGTGTATGCGTTGTGTTGTGGTTTGCAGCATAAATGTGATATTTGCCCCTTTCCGACCAACAGATCCGACTTCAACGCGGTCCTATCTTTACATCCCCACATTTCTCCGAGACAATTTTGGCGGAGACTGAAGTCGCTCCACTGACGTCATTAAATAATCACCTCTACTTTGGTGGTTGTCCAAGTCAATGACAACTCACCAACGTTTTGTAAAAGTGAATGTTTGTTATCACAAAACGACATCTTCATGGTCTGTCCAATAACAACGTAAATGTTTCATTATTATTTTTTTGGGGGGGAGGGGGGGGATGGAGGAGGAATAAAGTATAATATCTGGAAACATAAAACTGTGTGTTCTTGTTTCATTTATATTTCGTGTATAACTTAGGCTGTGAACAGGAGGAATTGCAGTGCTATGGTAAGGTTGGTATACCGGGGACGAGGTGCATGGTGAGAGCCTTACATGCGAGGCCGTTACAGACTATTGAGGTTTCTGACAGAAAACAACGATAACATGAATGAACAGACACATAAGAAAAATATAAAAATACAAATTCATCAGGCTCAAAATAACTTTCTGAATATTAATTTTTGGAGTGCATTTGTAAAATTGTTGTTCGAGATTTTATTTGTCAATGACTGTTTCAATATTTGAATAAATTGTGTGTCTTCTAATGCTATGTTAACATTAGCTACGTGCTGGAAACTCTTGAAAATAATTTTACAACAACGAACGGAAAGTCAACATTTCTAAGCTACAAAATTGTTTGTTTTCTCTTTTAGCTAGTTTGTATTACTTTTATTTTACCACTAACTGTCTCCTAGGGTTGCCAGACGTCCGGATTTTGCCTGACATGTCCTGCTTTTTAGGTGTTTTTCCGGCGTCCGGGCGGACTTTATTAAAAATCACAAATGTCCTGCTTTTTAATGTGTCGGACTTTATCGGACATAAATATAAAATATTTTAGTTCAGTCATGACACATTGCATTTTGTGATGTTTCAATCTGCTGAAACAGTATAGAAATGTTTGTACACAATTTTTTGCCTGATTTACCTGATTAAATAGTATAAATGGCCATCTTGGGATACCATACATATATTAAACGACGTTGTGCGCAAAGAAGCGCAAGCGCAATTTTTGGTTTTCGTTTAGTTACTTACTTCCGCTTCCTTGTTCGTTCGTACCATGTTTACATTCAGTTTAATTTATTAATGAACGCTTTTTAAATCTAGTTCAATCTTTAATTATCTTAATTTTTAACATGTTGAAAGCAGGAGAAACTAGTAAAAGGAAGTGCAGATTTTCTGACAATTTAAGAACAAAGTTTCATGTTTTTCAAAGGGAAGAAATGAAAGTGAAGCAAAATGCATAATCTGTGATTCCTTTGTAAAATTTGGACACAGAGGTGCAGGAGATTTGCAGAGACATATTGATACAGAAAAACATAAGAATGCAATCAGGACTGCTTCTTCATCAAAAAAGATAAATACGTGCTTTAGCTGTAAATTTACTTCTTTAGAGAAAATGGTATTGGCAGCTGAAAGAACTTTAGCCTTTCACACGATTTCACACCATCAGTCATACAATTCCATGGACTGTACATCTAAGTTAAACAAAACTATCTACTCTGATTCTGACATTGCAAGAAATATTAAGTGTGGGCGCAGTAAAACAGAAACTATTGTTCATAATGTTATTGCCCCTCATGCTTTGAGTATTGTGACTGACAGCTTAAGAAATGATGTGCCTTATTTTGGAATTGCCACAGATGCTAGCAATCATGCAGCACTAAAACTATTCCCAGCCACAGATGCTAGCAATCATGCAGCACTACAACTATTCCCAGCCACATATGCTAGCAATCATGCAGCACTACAACTATTCCCAGCCACAGATGCTAGCAATCATGCAGCACTAAAACTATTCCCAGCCACAGATGCTGGCAATCATGCAGCACTAAAACTATTCCCAGCCACAGATGCTAGCAATCATGCAGCACTACAACTATTCCCAGCCACAGATGCTGGCAATCATGCAGCACTAAAACTATTCCCAGCCACAGATGCTAGCAATCATGCAGCACTACAACTATTCCCAGCCACAGATGCTAGCAATCATGCAGCACTAAAACTATTCCCAGCCACAGATGCTAGCAATCATGCAGCACTAAAACTATTCCCAGCCACAGATGCTAGCAATCATGCAGCACTACAACTATTCTCAGCCACAGGTGCTAGCAATCATGCAGCACTACAACTATTCCCAGCCACAGATGCTAGCAATCATGCAGCACTACAACTATTCCCAGCCACAGATGCTAGCAATCATGCAGCACTAAAACTATTCCCAGCCACAGATGCTAGCAATCATGCAGCACTAAAACTTTTCCCGTTGGTTGTGCATTACTTTAATAAGGATGAAGGAATCCAAGTAAAGGTATTGCAACTAAAATCATGTATCAATGAAACTGCTGAAAAAGTATCGGATTACATAACACATACATTAGAAACTCACAATTTATCAGCAAAGTGCATTGCTTTCTCTGGGGATAACGCCAATGTTAATTTTGGAGGATTAGCAAGAAATACTGGGAACAATGTTTTTTCACATTTAAAGAAGAGAGTAAATGAGCAGATAATTGGTGTTGGATGTCCTGCGCATATCCTCCACAACTGTTGTCAACATGGTGCAGATTGTCTCAGTGTTGACATAGAGAGCATTGTTCTTAAAATATTTAACTTTTTTTCACATTTATGCAGTTAGAACAGAACAGTTAAAAGAATTTTGTGACTTTGTTGAAATCAGATACGAAGAGCTTTTATATCACACTTAAACGAGATGGCTGACGCTCTTTCCTGCAATTGGAAAACTTCAAAAAATGTATCCAGCATTGAAAGCTTACTTTCATTCACAACCTAAAAACTGTGTTCCTTCAACCATGAGAAACTTTATTGAAGATGAATTGGCAGAGCTATACCTGTGGTTTCTGCATTCTAATATGTTTATATTTCATGTCAAAATAGCTGAACTTGAAAGAGAAAATATGTCTGCCATAGAAGTGATTGACATAATTGATTTGTTTTAACTTCATTGAGGAATAGACTTCAGGAAGATTATGTACCTATGAATGTAAGAGAAGCATTAGAATCCCTCATAGAGAATGGATTGGAGCAAAAATGTATCCATTTCAAAAAACAAATGACGGACTTTTATAATACTTGCCTTGAATATTTGCAAAAATGGATGTTACCACTTGAAGAACTAAAATGCTTTCAGTGGATGAAAATGCCAAATCTAAAAAATATTAAGTTTAATGAACTTGATTCATGTTTGCACTACCTACAACAAAGAAAAAATGTAAAAATTGAAGAATCAAAACTCTTTGACCAGTTCTGCAACCTCAAACAGTATGCAGCTAATTTATCAGAAGAGGATTATAAATCTCCATTAGACAAACAGTGGGTTAACTTTCTGAAGGAACATCCAAATTCTGAATCAAACTCTGAACTTCTTCAGATATGTCAATTTTACTTTGCCGTACCAAGTCATAATGCGTGTGGGGAGAGGGTATTTTCTCTAATAAATTCTCAGTGGACAAAAGAGAGAAACCGCCTATGTCTTGAGTCTATTAAAGGAATTCTATTTGTCAAGTTTAATTTAAGACATCTGTCTTGTGTGGACTTCTACCAGTATTTACTGGATGACAAGCAACATTCTTTGCTCAGAGAAATTGGATCATCAGAAAAGTATCAACAATCTGCACTTTAAACAAGGTAAAAGCTTATTTGTTACCTTTACATTAAAAAATTTCAGTTAATTTTAGATTTGTTAACACTCTTCTCACATTTTTATCGTGTTCTTAATGAACTGTTTACCCTATTATATAAAGTATTGAAAATAAGCACATTCTTTTTTGTCCTGCTTTTTTGTTGGATTTTTCCTAAAATGTGTCCTGCTTTTTGGTGAAAAATCAGGCTTTTTTTAGATGAAATGTCCTGCTTTTCATTTTTTTCATCTGGCAACCCTACTGTATCCAGATCGTGCACTAAACTAGCAGAGAAATGTTTTTGCGTTTCATAAAAGACATGGGGGAAAATGGCAGATAGTTTTGTTGTTTACCCCTCTACCCCTCTAACCCTCTACCCCTCTAACCCTCTACCCCTCTACCCCTCTAACCCTCTAACCTTCTACCCCTCTAACCCTCTAACCTTCTACCCCTCTACTCCTCTACTCCTCTACCCCTCTACCCCTCTAACCCTCTAACCTTCTACCCCTCTAACCCTCTAACCTTCTACCCCACTACTCCTCTACTCCTCTACCCCTCTACCCCTCTAACCCTCTAACCTTCTACCCCTCTAACCCTCTAACCCTCTAACCCTCTACCCCACCACTCCTCTACTCCTCTACTCCTCTACCCCTCTACCCCTCTAAGAAATATTTCATATACCCCGTATTCGTACGCAACCGTTTTCCGTGAAAATTTGTATGAAGATAACGGGTTTATATTTAACAGCATTTTTCTTCTGTAGAAAACAAACGACAGCCCGAGCAGGATATGCCCTGCCCATTGCATATATTCTCACACACATTCTCACACATATTCTCACACACATTCTCACACACATTCTCACACTCAAAAAGGTTCAAATCCCGGTACGTGGCATCTGTTGTTCCATTCTTTGTTTTCCTGTTGCATGTTTGCAGATGTTTCCCTCCTTTGTCCCCCCCTGAATCTCGTGAATAGTCACACTCGACAGGAAATGTAGGGAACAGGGCTCAGTCGTGGTTAATGCTGAGGTCTTTGGTCTTATCTGGGATAACACCGATGAGAAAGATGCGATCATCTAAACAGACGGATCTGTAAGACGACACCAAAGGAGTGCATGGGCATTTACAGCACGCTCGGTAGGCAGAATAATCAAGGAAGTCGGTGGTGCATGCGTCATGACCACGAGTAGCATGGTGATGGAGGTGATAGCAGTGACCAAGGCATTCATCTGGTTAGAGTCACAAAATTACACCCACGCCTGTATACTGAGTGATTAGATGAGCATGATAAGAAAAAATGGAGGCGGGATCTGTACGTATGCAATGGGCTGAGTCATTACAGAAGTTAAAAATACGTAAGGTCACCTTTGCCTACGCCCCAGGACATGCGGGAGTACGTGGAAATGAAAGAGTGGACAGGTTGGCTAGCTGTCTATTGTTGAGGACGGGCAACCAATGGATCGGGTGGACATCATCAATGTCCTCCGGGAAGTGGGAAGGACACAGAACTTCGACAACCATGAGTCCACGTCACTCCTTCGGATGAAAGAGAAGGGAGTTAAGATTAAGAAAACGAATTAACCAACACAGGAGTCGTCTGTCGGTGGACACTGCGAGACTTGCTGAGGAGGGGATCTGAGTACATGCTGATATGTTCGGAGTGTAATGATGATAACTCGCTAATAACTCAATTACTCCCTCCTTTGTTTCTCTAGTTGCACGTTTGCAAATTGTTCCCAGTACAGTAAAAACAACCTATGTCCTGACACCATTTATGTTTGTCCCTCGTCTCGGAAGTTCCCTTCTATAATAAGTAAGTACCCCCGTCACGCCAAGTGGCGGCGTATAGGGAAATATGGTGTTAGTGACCCTATATTTTACAGACCTTCAGCACATGATTTTTGGGGTAATGTGGTCGGTATTACGCCCGTGCTGCTTTACTTTCCCAGAAAAAATCCGGTACCCATTTAAGGCTGGGTGAACCCGGAGCCGTCGGTTGGGATCGAACCCTACCTCTTGTCCGTAGTAGTCCAGTTCACTAACCACTGAGCTATCGCGGCTCCCACTAATTTTTAGGGAATTAGTAAAACCCAGGTGTCCTCGCCAGGGTACGAACCCCGGCTGTTGCCGTGGTAAGCCAACCGCCTATCGATTGCGCTAACCGGACACCCCTTCTATAATAAACCTTCTATTATTTCTTATGATTGTCTTTTCTTGTTCATTGAATGCGTTTTGTTGAAGAAACTAGAGCTGGATTTAATTTTGGCATTTCCAATGTTTTGGTAGGAAAAGATGATACATGAAACACAAAGTGAACACAGTCAACCTGTTACGTGTGTACAGTCTTGCGTCACGTTGTAATAGTAAAGGCTATACAGAATTGTTAGTTTAGTGCTCACCAGTCATTGGACACGTCGATCTTGTCAAACTAAAGCATCAGTTTCTGCTTTGGTAGAAGTGGTTCCAATTCCCAATGAGTTCTCGAGGTCCACGTTAGAAACATCTGTTCTGATAGAGAGTGTCAGAACAAATGGTCGATATTTGTAGAAGATGTTTGCTTCAGGAGCAGCTAAACGTTGGTTGTGGCAATAATCAAACTAACAAGATCAGCGACTTGACGTTGTAGCGCATATTTCACGCTGCTAGAAATAATTGCAGAAATCAGTCAATTCAAGAGAATATTCAATCAATCAATCAATCACATAATGACAGATTTTAAACCCCAATTTTGAGTATAAACCACAGACATGGTCTCTCCCACCATAACTGTTGTTAGATATTTTTTGAACTTCTTCCCAGTCTAGACCAATAACCGCGTGGGCTTCATTGACTTCTCTGTTCTATGCATTTGGAGGCGTTCCCAGCTTTCTCTTCCTCCTCTGTTCCATGATAGTAACTCTCTTGCTATGCTGGCATCAGGTTTACTTAGTAAGTGTCAAATCTATCTCCATCTTCCATTCACTGTATGTTGCTCGACTGGTCCGTGTTTTAGGAACACTGGTCAACGCTAAACAGTCGCAAGACTTAACAAATGAGATTAAGTTCAGAAAATTGTTTGCGTGCCTGAAATTAGACTATTAGACTTTGTAAACCATTAGAGTTTATAGCCATTAGTTTTGTAGACATCAGACTTTGCAGACCATTACACTTTGTAGGCCATTACACTTTGTAGGCCATTAAACTTTGTAGGCCATTACACTTTGTAGGCCATTACACTTTGTAGGCCATTACACTTTGTAGGCCATTATACTTTGTAGACCATTACACTTTGTAGGCCATTACACTTTGTAGGCCATTACACTTTGTAGGCCATTACACTTTGTAGGCCGTTACACTTTGTAGGCCATTAAACTTTGTAGGTCGTTACACTTTGTAGGCCATTACACTTTGTAGGCCATTACACTTTGTAGGCCATTACACTTTGTAGGCCATTACACTTTGTAGACCATTACACTTTGTAGGACATTACAATTTGTAGGCCATTACACTTTGTAGGTCATTACACTTTGTAGACCATTATACTTTGTAGACCATTAAAAATTGTAGGTCATTAGTCTTCGTAGAATATTAAATGTGTAGACCATTAGACTGTAGACCAATAGATTTAGTAGACTGTGAGACTTTGTAGACCATTAGACTTAGTAGATCATTCTACTTCGTAGATCATTAGATTTAGTAGACCATTAAAATGTGTAGACCATTAGATTTAGTAGACAATCGGCCATCAAACTTTCTGAGTGAACGGAGCCCTAACTCTTAACAACAAATCACCGCTGCGGGTCCTTATATATCAATAATTAAAAAAAATAATAATAAAAAGAAGAAATATATTTTAATAGAATTTTAGCGGCATTTTTGGTGTCACGGCATGGAAAACAGTCAACAACAGAACTGATACGATGCACTATGGATAAAAGATTGATGAAGGACATGATCGCTTAAACCAACCAGTATGACACTTGATGATGATGACTGAATGCAGGGGTAAATAAACCAACGTTTTGGGTATAAATTAAATAGATCAAGGTCATTTCTGTAACTGAAATAAAATGTAATAACTGAATTAACTTACATAGGGATATTTGTATCCTGTAACAAATACAATGCTTACTATTTAAAATAAAACTGTTTGAAGTCCGAAGTGCACATTTTCTTGCCATGTCCTCGTCAAAAGTTTGTTGTCCAGTTGTCATTTATCGCCACAAAAACTTGTAAAGGAACCCCTCGATACACGCCATTCCTCAGACAAAGCAAATATGGTCATGAAGGTTCAAACTGCTCAAAGTTGTTTGGGATATTTATCATCATCATCATCGTGTGCCCTGTCCGCAACGAAGGTTGGCTACCATGGATCGCCATTCTACTCTGTTTCTTGCTTTGATGGTGCAGGCTGACATAGATTGACTTGTCCATCTTTTGATGTTACTCCTCCATGTTAGTCTTGGTCTGCCTCTGCCTCTTTTACCTTGTATTTTTCCTTCCAATATTACTTTTAGTAGGCTGTTGTGTCTTTTAACATGCCCCAAAAATTTCATTTGTCTTGTCTTTATTGTGTTTAGCAGTTCTCTTTTTATTTTCAGTTGTTTTAAAACTTCATCGTTTGTTATCTTTTGTTTCCATCCAATTCTACCTATTCTTCTATAAATCCACATTTCAAAGGCTTCAATTTTCTGTTCTGTTTTCTTGTCTAATGTCCATGTTTCTGCACCATACAGGAATATTGAGAAGATGTAACATCTTAGTTACCATTCTTAGTTTCAGCCCTGCTGATATTTGTTTTGTTGTTAGTATATTTTTCATGGCATTAAAATTACTTTTTGCCATACCTATTCTTTTGTTTATTTCAGTTTTGCATTTTCCATCATTGGTTATATTATGTCCTAGGTAGTTGTAACTCTGGACTGTCTCCAGATGTATTCCCTCAACTGTGATATTTAATTGTAGGTCTTGAGAATTTTCTTTGTTTATGATCATAGTTTTAGTCTTTTTTGATATTCATTTCTAGTCCATATTTTTTGCTTGTTGTGTTTATCACATTAAGTAATTGTTGTAGGTCTTTAGGATTTTCTGCTAGTAGAACAGTATCATCAGCATATCTTAGGTTATTGATTATCTTTCCATTAATGTTTAGGCCTGGTATCTCTGAGATGTTTTTAAAGATTTTCTCAGTGTATCGATTGAACAAGCTTGGTGATAGGATACATCCTTGTCTTACTCCTCTTTTTATGTCCATGGGTGTAGAGTTCTCCTTGTTATATCTTATTATTGCTGTTTGCTCCCAGTACAAATTACATATTATTCGTATGTCTGCGTCGTCTAGGTTTATATCCTTTAGGCATATTATTATTATATTAGGCATACGGATATTTATATGTCTCTCAGTTGTCAATATGGTCCCAGTAGACAAGTGCACGTCGGTTGGTCGTCAGCATTAACAATTCCCCTTCCACTTCTGGTCCCAAAGTTCAGACGTTGCAAGTCAACAAGTGTTATCTCGATGTTTATATTTGGTGTATGTTTGTGTGTGCTTGTGTGTGTGGTTTGTGTGTGTGTGTGGTTTGTGTGTGGTGTGTGTGGTTTGTGTGTATTTGAGAGTTTTCTGGAAATAGAAAAACCCAGGTGTATGTAGCTGATGTCAACGGTCTGATGTCAACGGTCTGATGTCAACGGTCTGATGTCAACGTTCTGATGTCAACGTTCTGATGTCAACGGTCTGATGTCAACGTTCTGATGTCAACGTTCTGATGTCAACGGTCTGATGTCAACGTTCTGATGTCAACGTTCTGATGTCAACGTTCTCATGTCAACGGTCTGATGTCAACGTTCTGATGTCAACGTTCTGATGTCAACGTTCTGATGTCAACGGTCTGATGTCAACGTTCTGATGTCAACGTCATTGAGTTCTCGATATAGTCGTCGCATATCAGTGTATGTAGATGGCTTGGACGCAAGGCGACGTATCAGTTTTGGTCACCGTGACACTACAGGTGGGATACTCTCTTTATGAAAAATGTTTTTAATGTAAATTCTGGCACGTTATAGACATCCTAAATTTGGAAACAGCACAATTTGCCTCCATCACGGGTGCAGTTAAAGATGAAATGTAAGCTGGTAAATACACAATCTGGAAATGAAAATAGTTTAAGAAAGAAGAAAATAAGGTTAAGATAGACCTGAAACTGGTTATAATAGTTTCTTTAGTGGTAGAGAGAGGTAAAGGGAGGCAGGTGATGGTAGTGGAGTAGATAGGAGGAGTGAGGTTAAGGGAGGCTAGTGATGGTAGTGGAGTAGATAGGAGGAGTGAGGTTAAGGGAGGCTAGTGATGGTAGTGGAGTAGATAGGAGGAGTGAGGTTAAGGGAGGCTAGTGATGGTGGTGGAGTAGATAGGAGGAGTGAGGTTAAGGGAGGCAGGTGATGGTGGTGGAGTAGATAGGAGGAGTGAGGTTAAAGGAGGCTAGTGATGGTGGTGGAGTAGATAGGAGGAGTGAGGTTAAGGGAGGCTAGTGATGGTGGTGGAGTAGATAGGAGGAGTGAGGTTAATGGAGGCAGGTGATGGTGGTGGAGTAGATAGGAGGAGTGAGGTTAAGAGAGGCTAGTGATGGTGGTGGAGTAGATAGGAGGAGTGAGGTAAAGGGAGGCTAGTGATGGTGGTGGAGTAGATAGGAGGAGTGAGGTTAAAGGAGGCAGGTGATGGTGGTGGAGTAGATAGGAGGAGTGAGGTTAAGGGAGGCTAGTGATGGTGGTGGAGTAGATAGGAGGAGTGAGGTTAAGGGAGGCTAGTGATGGTGGTGGAGTAGATAGGAGGAGTGAGGTTAAGGGAGGCTAGTGATGGTGATGGAGTAGATAGGAGGAGTGAGGTTAAGGGAGGCTAGTGATGGTGGTGGAGTAGATAGGAGGAGTGAGGTTAAGGGAGGCAGGTGATGGAGTAGATAGGAGGAGTGAGGTTAAGGGAGGCTAGTGATGGTAGTGGATTAGATAGGATGAGTGAGGTTAAGGGAGGCTAGTGATGGTGATGGAGTAGATAGGAGGAGTGAGGTTAAGGGAGGCAGGTGATGGTAGTGATGTAGATAGGAGGAGTGAGGTTAAGGGAGGCTAGTGATGGTGGTGGAGTAGATAGGAGGAGTGAGGTTAAGGGAGGCAGGTGATGGTGGTGGAGTAGATAGGAGGAGTGAGGTTAAGGGAGGCAGGTGATGGTGGTGGAGTAGATAGGAGGAGTGAGGTTAAGGGAGGCTAGTGATGGTGGTGGAGTAGATAGGAGGAGTGAGGTTAAGGGAGGCAGGTGATGGTGGTGGAGTAGATAGGAAGAGTGAGGTTAAGGGAGGCTAGTGATGGTAGTGGAGTAGATAGGAGGAGTGAGGTTAAGGGAGGCTAGTGATGGTGGTGGAGTAGATAGGAGGAGTGAGGTTAAGGGAGGCTAGTGATGGTGGTGGAGTAGATAGGAGGAGTGAGGTTAAGGGAGGCTAGTGATGGTGGTGGAGTAGATAGGAGGAGTGAGGTTAAGGGAGGCTAGTGATGGTGGTGGAGTAGATAGGAGGAGTGAGGTTAAGGGACTCTAGTGATGGTGGTGGAGTAGATAGGAGGAGTGAGGTTAATGGAGGCTAGTGATGGTAGTGGAGTAGATAGGAGGAGTGAGGTTAAGGGAGGCACGTGATGGTATTGGTGTAGATAGGAGGAGTGAGGTTAAGGGAGGCAGGTGATGGTAGTGGAGTAGATAGGAGGAGTGAGGTTAAGGGAGGCTAGTGATGGTGATGGAGTAGATAGGAAGAGTGAGGTTAAGGGAGGCAGTTGATGGTAGTGATGTAGATAGGAGGAGTGAGGTTAAGGGAGGCTAGTGATGGTGATGGAGTAGATAGGAGGAGTTAGGTTAAGGGAGGCTAGTGATGGCGGTGGAGTAGATAGGAAGAGTGAGGTTAAGGGAGGCAGGTGATGGTGGTGGAGTAGATAGGAGGAGTGAGGTTAAGGGAGGCTAGTTATGGCGGTGGAGTAGATAGGAGGAGTGAGGTTAAGGGAGGCAGGTGATGGTAGTGGAGTAGATAGGAGGAGTGAGGTTAAGGGAGGCTAGTGATGGTGATGGAGTAGATAGGAGGAGTTAGGTTAAGGGAGGCTAGTGATGGCATGGAGTAGATAGGAAGAGTGAGGTTAAGGGAGGCTAGTGGTGGCGGTGGAGTAGATAGGAGGAGTGAGGTTAAGGGAGGCAAGTGATGGTAGTGGAGTAGATAGGAGGAGTGAGGTTAAGGGAGGCAGGTGATGGTAGTGGAGTAGATAGGAGGAGTGAGGTTAAGGGAGGCTAGTGATGGCGGTGGAGTAGATAGGAGGAGTGAGGTTAAGGGAGGCTAGTGATGGTGGTGGAGTAGATTGGAGGAGTGAGGTTAAGGGAGGCAGGTGATGGGAGTGGAGTAGATAGGAGGAGTGAGGTTAAGGGAGGCTAGTGATGGCGGTGGAGTAGATAGGAGGAGTGAGGTTAAGGGAGGCTAGTGATAGTGGTGGAGTAGATAAAAGGAGTGAGGTTAAGGGAGGCAGGTGATGGTAGTGGAGTAGATAGGAGGAGTGAGGTTAAGGGAGGCTAGTGATGGTGGTGGAGTAGATAGGAGGAGTGAGGTTGAGGGAGGCTAGTGATGGTAGTGGAATAGATAGGAGGAGTGAGGTTAAGGGAGGCTAGTGATGGTGGTGGAGTAGATAGGAGGAGTGAGGTTAAGGGAGGCTAGTGATGGTAGTGGAGTAGATAGGAGGAGTGAGGTTAAGGGAGGCTAGTGATGGCGGTGGAGTAGATAGGAGGAGTGAGGTTAAGGGAGGCAGGTGATGGTAGTGGAGTAGATAGGAGGAGTGAGGTTAAGGGAGGCAGGTGATGGTAGTGATGTAGATAGGAGGAGTGAGGTTAAGGGAGGCTAGTGATGGCGGTGGAGTAGATAGGAGGAGTGAGGTTAAGGGAGGCAGGTGATGGTAGTGGAGTAGATAGGAGGAGTGAGGTTAAGGGAGGCAGGTGATGGTAGTGATGTAGATAGGAGGAGTGAGGTTAAGGGAGGCAGGTGATGGTAGTGGAATAGATAGGAGCAGTGAGGTTAAGGGAGGCAGGTGATGGTAGTGGAGTAGATAGGAGCAGTGAGGTTAAGGGAGGCTAGTGATGGTAGTGGAGTAGATAGGAGGAGTGAGGTTAAGGGAGGCTAGTGATGGCGGTGGAGTAGATAGGAGGAGTGAGGTTAAGGGAGGCAGGTGATGGTAGTGGAGTAGATAGGAGGAGTGAGGTTAAGGGAGGCAGGTGATGGTAGTGATGTAGATAGGAGGAGTGAGGTTAAGGGAGGCAGTTGATGGTAGTGATGTAGATAGGAGGAGTGAGGTTAAGGGAGGCTAGTGATGGTGATGGAGTAGATAGGAGGAGTTAGGTTAAGGGAGGCTAGTGATGGCGGTGGAGTAGATAGGAAGAGTGAGGTTAAGGGAGGCAGGTGATGGTGGTGGAGTAGATAGGAGGAGTGAGGTTAAGGGAGGCTAGTTATGGCGGTGGAGTAGATAGGAGGAGTGAGGTTAAGGGAGGCAGGTGATGGTAGTGGAGTAGATAGGAGGAGTGAGGTTAAGGGAGGCTAGTGATGGTGATGGAGTAGATAGGAGGAGTTAGGTTAAGGGAGGCTAGTGATGGCATGGAGTAGATAGGAAGAGTGAGGTTAAGGGAGGCTAGTGGTGGCGGTGGAGTAGATAGGAGGAGTGAGGTTAAGGGAGGCAGGTGATGGTAGTGGAGTAGATAGGAGGAGTGAGGTTAAGGGAGGCAGGTGATGGTAGTGGAGTAGATAGGAGGAGTGAGGTTAAGGGAGGCTAGTGATGGCGGTGGAGTAGATAGGAGGAGTGAGGTTAAGGGAGGCTAGTGATGGTGGTGGAGTAGATTGGAGGAGTGAGGTTAAGGGAGGCAGGTGATGGGAGTGGAGTAGATAGGAGGAGTGAGGTTAAGGGAGGCTAGTGATGGCGGTGGAGTAGATAGGAGGAGTGAGGTTAAGGGAGGCTAGTGATAGTGGTGGAGTAGATAAGAGGAGTGAGGTTAAGGGAGGCAGGTGATGGTAGTGGAGTAGATAGGAGGAGTGAGGTTAAGGGAGGCTAGTGATGGTGGTGGAGTAGATAGGAGGAGTGAGGTTGAGGGAGGCTAGTGATGGTAGTGGAATAGATAGGAGGAGTGAGGTTAAGGGAGGCTAGTGATGGTGGTGGAGTAGATAGGAGGAGTGAGGTTAAGGGAGGCTAGTGATGGTAGTGGAGTAGATAGGAGGAGTGAGGTTAAGGGAGGCTAGTGATGGCGGTGGAGTAGATAGGAGGAGTGAGGTTAAGGGAGGCAGGTGATGGTAGTGGAGTAGATAGGAGGAGTGAGGTTAAGGGAGGCAGGTGATGGTAGTGATGTAGATAGGAGGAGTGAGGTTAAGGGAGGCTAGTGATGGCGGTGGAGTAGATAGGAGGAGTGAGGTTAAGGGAGGCAGGTGATGGTAGTGGAGTAGATAGGAGGAGTGAGGTTAAGGGAGGCAGGTGATGGTAGTGATGTAGATAGGAGGAGTGAGGTTAAGGGAGGCAGGTGATGGTAGTGGAATAGATAGGAGCAGTGAGGTTAAGGGAGGCAGGTGATGGTAGTGGAGTAGATAGGAGCAGTGAGGTTAAGGGAGGCTAGTGATGGTAGTGGAGTAGATAGGAGGAGTGAGGTTAAGGGAGGCTAGTGATGGCGGTGGAGTAGATAGGAGGAGTGAGGTTAAGGGAGGCAGGTGATGGTAGTGGAGTAGATAGGAGGAGTGAGGTTAAGGGAGGCAGGTGATGGTAGTGATGTAGATAGGAGGAGTGAGGTTAAGGGAGGCAGGTGATGGTAGTGGATTAGATAGGAGCAGTCAGGTTAAGGGAGGCATGTGATGGTAGTGGAGTAGATAGGAGGAGTGAGGTTAAGGGAGGCAGGTGATGGTAGTGGAGTAGATAGGAGGAGTGAGGTCAAGGGAGGTAGGTGATGGTAGTGGAGTAGATAGGAGGAGTGAGGTTAAGGGAGGCTAGTGATGGTGGTGGAGTAGATAGGAGGAGTGAGGTTAAGGGAGGCAGGTGATGGTAGTGGAGTAGATAGGAGGAGTGAGGTTAAGGGAGGCAGGTGATGGTAGTGGAGTAGATAGGAGGAGTGAGGTTAAGGGAGGCAGGTGATGGTAGTGGAGTAGATAGGAGGAGTGAGGTTAAGGGAGGCAGGTGATGGTAGTGGAGTAGATAGGAGGAGTGAGGTTAAGGGAGGCTAGTGATGTTAGTGGAGTAGATAGGAGGAGTGAGGTTAAGGGAGGCTAGTGATGGTGGTGGAGTAGATAGGAGGAGTGAGGTTAATGGAGGCTAGTGATGGTGGTGGAGTAGATAGGAGGAGAGAGGTTAAGGGAGGCAGGTGATGGTAGTGGAGTAGATAGGAGGAGTGAGGTTAAGGGAGGCTAGTGATGGTGGTGGAGTAGATAGGAGGAGTGAGGTTAAGAGAGGCTAGTGATGGTGGTGGAGTAGATAGGAGGAGTGAGGTTAAGGGAGGCAGGTGATGGTAGTGGAGTAGATAGGAGGAGTGAGGTTAAGGGAGGCAGGTGATGGTAGTGGAGTAGATAGGAGGAGTGAGGTTAAGGGAGGCTAGTGATGGTGGTGGAGTAGATAGGAAGAGTGAGGTTAAGGGAGGCTAGTGATGGCGGTGGAGTAGATAGGAGGAGTGAGGTTAAGGGAGGCTAGTGATGGTGGTGGAGTAGATAGGAGGAGTGAGGTTATGGGAGGCTAGTGATGGTGGTGGAGTAGATAGGAGGAGTGAGGTTAAGGGAGGCTAGTGAATGTGGTGGAGTAGAGGGAGGCTAGTGAATGTCGTGGAGTAGAGGGAGGCTAAGGGAGGCTAGTGAATGTGGTGGAGTAAAGGGAGGCTAAGGGAGGCTAGTGAATGCGGTGGAGTAGAGGGAGGCTAAGGGAGGCTAGTGAATGTGGTGGAGCAGAGGGAGGCTAAAAGAGGCTCTTGGTGGTGGTGGAGTAGAGGGAGGCTAAGAGAGGCTAGTGATGGTGGTGGAGTAGATAGTGTAGCGGGAGGTTAAGGAAGGCTAGTGGTGGTGGTGGAGTAGATAGGGTAGATAATGGGTTAGTGGGCATAGTTTATGTGGTTCATGTGTCACGTTAGTGTGGTTTATGTGTCACATTATGTGGTTCATGTGTCACGTTGGTGTGGTTTATATGTCACGTTGGTGTGGTTTATGTGTCACGTTATGTGGTTTATGTGTCACGTTGGTGTGGTTTATGTGTCACATTATGTGGTTGATGTGTCACGTTGGTGTGGTTAATGTGTCACGTTGGTGTGGTTTGTGTGTCACATTATGTGGTTCATGTGTCACGTTGGTGTGGTTCATGTGTCACGTTATGTGGTTCATGTGTCACGTTGGTGTGGTTAATGAGCGAATTCTGACACGCTTGTGACAGAAATGGGTGTGATGTACCACATAAATTGATGTTGTTTGTGGGCTTAGTTCACGTGTTTTGTGAGATAAATGCTATATTGACGTCTACGTCAGTGAAGACAAAGATAATAAATGAATATCCCCCAGTGACGTACAAATACCTACTTTCTTGTTTGTTTATTTAGGATAAATAGTTAAAGAACCATAACTCCGCGTCTTGTCTTGTAGGACAGTAACAAATTGTCTTCCCTTGCCTCCGTCAAACCCCCAGCACTTACTTTTTCCAAACAAGAAGTTGATTATTGCCGTTATCTCTGTTCTCTTCTCTTTGACGTTCACGTGATGAAACAACTAAGGACAAAACTCTCACACAAAATAAACGAAACAAAAGAATTATATTTTTAAAATTATTTTATGAGAGTTCTGATGCTGACTGTAGTAAAAGTTGACCTATCATAATTTGAGAATAAAACTAAAATAAAACATGCATGTTTATAGTTTTGTGTCGGAGGGAGACTGATCATTTATCTTGATCAAAATGCTTCATTAGAAAACACGTTTTAAAATAGGCTTTAGAACATAGAAGGTGAGGTTTAATAGTAAATTATTTTTAAACGAAATAAGACGTGGCAACTTACAAATGTAACTTGCTTTATAGAAAATTAAATAGGAATATATGAGAAAAGTATTAACAACATGTAATATTATAGAGTGAAGCAAAATAGTTGTCTTTAGTAGATAAGGTAAGCTCATGATGATAGTCGATGAAAGTCTGGCATGAACGAAGGGTAACACCATTGTTGTTGTGAAGAAGAAATGACCCGTTAATGAACTACCAGGTTCAACTAACTGGGATGGGCACGGTTGGGATCAGTTAAATACCAATGTTTTTATAGGCAGCACAATTAATTTAACAATTTGGTTCCGTCCAGAAAGCTGGCCATTGTTAGATTTTAACTTTCGACATAATCCAGACATGGATAAATGTCCGTGACCTTCAGGTTTACCTGGAAAAAAATTACTTTTTTTTCCTGCGGCATTGAAATGAGAAGGGGACAAGACGTGTATATATAGGGAAATAAGGATTGATTAGAAGAGTAAGAGACAGCCACAGTTGAAAGACAGAAAGAAGCAGTTTGATAGGTACAGAGGTCAATTAAGGGCAGAGGCCAGCTACAGACAGAGGTCATTTACAAGTAGAAGTTAGTTACTAGCAGAGGCCAGCTACAGAAGGGGGTCATTTACAAGTAGAAGTTACTTACTAGCAGAGGCCAGCTACAGACAGGGGTCATTTACAAGTAGAAGTTAGTTACTAGCAGAAGTCAGCAACAGAAAGAGATCATTTACAAGTAGAAGTTAGTTACTAGCAGAGGTCAGCTACAGACAGAGGTCATTTACAAGTACAAGTTAGTTACTAGCAGAGGTCAGTTGCAGACAGAGGCCGTGACAGACAGAGGTCGGTTACAAGAAAAGGTCAGTTGCAGACAGAGGTCATAAATAGACAGAGGTCAGTTACAAGCAGAGGTCAGTAACAGGCAGAGGTCATTTACAGACACAAGTCTGTTACAGACAGAGCGCAGTTACAGACAGTGGTCGATTAAAGACAGAGATCAGTTACAAGCAGAGGTGAATTACAAACAGACGTCAGTTACATATAGAGGTCAGTTACAGAGGTCAATTACAGACAGGGGTCAGTTACAAGCAGAGGTTAGTTAAGGCAGAGAACAGTTACAGGCAAAGGGATTTTCAGACAGAGGTCAGTTACAGGCAGTATCAGTTACAAGCAGAGGTCAGTTACAGACACATGTCAGTTATAGAGGTCAGTTACAAAGACAGTTACAGACAGAGGTCAGTTACAGACAAAGACAGTTACAGACGGAGGTCAGATACACACAGAGGCCAGTTGCATAGGTAAATTACAAAGACAGTTACAGACAGATGTCAGTTACAGAGGTCAGCTACAAATACAGTTACAGACAGATGTCAGTTCGGTTGGCTTACCACGGCAACAGCCGGGGTTCGTAATCCTGGCGAGGACACCTGGGTTTTACTAATTCCCTAAAAATTAGTAGGAGCCGCGATAGCTCAGTGGTTAGTGAACTGGACTACTACGGACAAGGGGTAGGGTTCGATCCCAACCGACGGCTCCGGGTTCACCCAGCCTTAAATGGGTACCGGATTTTTTCTGGGAAAGTAAAAGCAGCACGGGCGTAATACCGACCACATTACCCCAAAAATCATGTGCTGAAGGTCTGTAAAATATAGGGTCACTAACACCATATTTCCCTATACGCCACTTGGCGTGACGGGGGGTACTTTACTTTTTACAGATGTCAGTTGCAGAGGCCAATTACAAAGACAATTACAGACTGAGGTTAGTTACAAAGATAGTTACAGACATAGGTCAGTTACAGACAGAGGTCAATTACAGACATAGGTCAGTTACAAAGACAGTTACAGACAGAGGTCAGTTACAAAGACAGTAACAGACAGAGGTCAGTTACAGACAGAGGTCAGTTACAGACACATGTCAGTTATAGAGGTCAGTTACAAAGACAGTTACAGACAGAGATCAGTTAAAGACAAAGACAGTTACAGACAGAGGTCAGTTACATACACATGTCAGTTATAGAGGTCAGTTACAAAGACAGTTACAGACAGAGGTCAGTTAAAGACAAAAACAGTTATAGACAGAGGTCAGTTAAGGACAAAGACAGTTACAGACAGAGGTCAGTTAAAGACAAATACAGTTATAGACAGAGGTCAGTTAAAGATAAATACAGTTACAGACAGAGGTCAGTTAAAGATAAATACAGTTACAGACAGAGGTCAGTTAAAGATAAATACAGTTACAGACAGAGGTCAGTTAAAGACAAATACAGTTACAGACATAGGTCAGTTAAGGACAAAGATAGTTACAGACAGAGGTCAGTTAAGGACAAAGATAGTTACAGACAGAGGTCAGTTAAAGACAAATAATGAAACAGGGAATGGATGAGGGTGTGTGAAACGGGTGTGTAGCGGGGCAACAAGAGAAACAGAGCATTGATGAGAGTTGAATGAAACAGACGATATTAGTAGAGAAATAATAAACATCTAGGGGAGACAAGCAGAAGTGGTCAGGTGTGAGTTGAGTGAACTGTTTTGGGAAAAAGGCGAAATAAGCGTGAATGGGTGAGATGTTTTCAGGGGAAGTAGGGAGATGAGAATAGACGTAGATTTTAAAGTCAGTGTGCTTTTGAGCCGGGTCCAGTGCGGACGTCTAGAGAAATCCAGTTAGCTTACCGCGGACTAGAAAGGAGTTGTAAATAGATGAAAGTTAAGACAAATATAGGGCGACAGCCAATTAGTTTAGTTATCGTATTTCCAGGTGTTGTGATTATTAGTTACTAAATGTTGTGTTAGATATGGCAATATAGAATTGGTGTGATTGTAGCTGTTAAGGTTAGCGTTACCTTCTCGGCATAGAAACTGATTGTGAATCAGTGCAATCGACACTATGGGACATTGTTGGAAACTTGTTAAGTGTCCAACGCTCGCCGACTTCGAGGAGGTCGTATAGCAAGACTTGTGAAGATAATAGAATAGGTGTGATTGTAGCTGTTAAGGTTAGTGTTACCTTATCGGCATAGAAGCTGATTGTCAATCAGTGCAATCGACACAATGAGACATTGTTGGAAATTTGTGAAGTATCCAACACTCGCCGACTTCCAGGAAGTCGTAGCGGGAAGTTTAGGAAGTTATGACTAAGCTTCTACCATGAAGAGAGACTTTCATCGATCGTCTAGATCGCACCCATAAGTGGAAACTGAGAGCAAGGTTCCACAGAGACGTAGTAGGCTTACGAGCAGCTGCTACCGTGAACCATTGGTTTGACCGATCGTGTCGATCGCAAACACAACTGGGAAACTTCAAGTAAGGTTCCTCAGAGTCTTGGGAGCTTATGACTAGCTTCTACGACACACAATTGAACTTGTTAGTCAAGTAGTTTACACAGAGTTGGGAACTCGACAAGAGAGTTCCACAGAGTTTGGGCTGTACTATCAGTCCATGAGGAGTGCACCTGAGGGTGGCACTATTGTTAATCAAGGGAGGGAATTATCACTGGCAATATATGTACTGTTAATTTGTGAAATGTGTTTGTATGATCCGGACATGTGCCTTGTCAAATAAAGATGTTTTGTGTGTAGTCAGGACTTGTGTTGAGTCATTAAAACATCTTCAGTGTTACAGCCATCTAGCGAGTGAACGAGCTGGGAGAAATCGCGGGGAATTGAGAAGTTACAACGTGAAGTACTACACTATAGATCATAACGGTCCAAGGAGAGTCGCAACGGCATAACGTGAAGTACGAGGCATCAATCATGGCGGTCCAAAAGACTGGCATGGGCAGTTAGAGCAAGGGGCAGATCATGAAGAGTGGCGAGCAACTCGGCATTCAGCAATCCGGCCATAAGCAGCATCACGAGCCCTCGCTCATCGTGCGAAAGCACCTCTGGTACTCGGGCTCGTGGTGAAGAGGAATGATCTCAGTCTCAAGGTTGACGAGCGGTCAGTCGATCGTTCATGAGTCGGCATTTCATCGGTCACGACATTGATCAGTCAAGTCGATTGTCAAGATGATTATTATTTCCAGATCAAGAGTATTATTACAAGTGGTACAGTGAAATTAGATCAAAGGATATTACGCTCTCTCTCGCGCGACGAACACGCGAGGCACAAACATTTCATTATTACATTGGTGGCTGGTCAACGCTAGATCGGTTGCAACAAGACAACTGAAAGGCGCAGAGAGAGAAAGAGAGAAAAATGTGTTTAAGTATTCTGAGGATCATCGAGGATGTGATTCAATAATTAGTTCATTAAAATTGATTGAAAGATTGTATGTGAGTGGAAGAGTAAAGAAGTATTGGAGTCATGTGTGTCGAACATTTTTGTAGATAGAATAGAGTTAACGGATGAAGAATTAACGGAAGGGGGTAGACTAGGAGAATGAGTAGGATTTAAAATTGATGGACACACATGGCTGGAATACAAGAAAGAAAGAAAGAAATATGTTGTGTGATATAAGACAAACAATTGAAGATGAAGTTTGACATGAGATGTAAGAGTATTGTGTAGAAGGCTGGAATTTTTTTTGTGTGTATGGTTGTCAAATGTATATTGTTAATATGCCAATAGCGAAAACGTCTACAAGGAAAGGGAAATAATTAAGACTGAATTTTTTTGGGTGTTGTTAAAGGTATATTGTTAACATGCCAATAGAAAAAAACCTCTACAAAGAAGGGGAAATAATTAACAAATGAGGTAATGTGTAAAATGCTGAATTTTCTTTTTATGTTGTTGTAAAGATATATAATTGAATGTATCAATAGAAAGACCTATGCAAAGAGGGAAAAGATAATTAACAAATGGAGAGTATATCTCAAGAAGGGTATATGTGGCAAGCAGTGCAAAAGATGGGAGAAGTGGTTGAAAGATTAAGTGGTAGTTTGCAGATGCAGGAAATAACAGGTAGAATACCAATATTTGAGGGACAAGTAGAAACGTTTGAAAATTGGATACAAGCAATTGAGTTCTGGGGTAATAGGAAAAGGTTAGCAGTGGCCACAAGTCAAGGGGCAGTGCTAACGTGTGTAAGAAGAGTTGAAGATAGAAATGAAGAACCATGGCAGGAATTTAAGTCATACTTAGCAAGTAGATATGGGAGATTTCAGGATGAGTAGCATGCGTTAATGGAGTTAAAAAGAGCAAGGCAAGAAAGGTATGAAACGGTACAGGAGTATGGGGAAAGGATAAGGGAGATGGCGGAAAGAGGATTTGACAAAGGGGTTGAGTCAGAGCAGGTAGACAAGATACTGATAGCGACATTGATAGAGGGAGTAAGGGATAAAGGGTTAAGGTTAACATTATCAAGGAAAAAGAACATGAAAATGTCGCAGTTATTAGAAATAGCAGTTGAAGAAGAAGGGTTAGTAAGAAGATTTCAAGAACATAGTCAACAAAGAGAAAAAGGGGGGATAGAAAGACAAGACAGTCCGATGCAAGTAGACCATTGTAGGAGAAGGGAGGAGCAACGAGAAGGTAGACAAATAGTGAATAGCATACAAGAGAGAAGAACATGCTATAGATGTGGGGAGATAGGACATATAAGATATGAGTGTAAACAAGGAGGTATGAGACAAAGAAGAGGACAGGTAACAGAGGTAGGGGAGACAAGATGTTATGGATGTGGCAAAGTAGGGCATTTAGTGGGTAGGTGTAGAGAAACAAATAGGGCACGGGAAAGGAAGAAGTGGTAAGGAATAATAGTCTGGAAGTTATTAGAGATGGTTAAATAACTTGCGGAAGGTATAAGGCAGTGAAACAAGGAATGGATGAGGGTGTGTGAAACGGGTGTGTAGCGGGGCAACAAGAGAAACAGAGCATTGATGAGAGTTGAATGAAACAGACGATATTAGTAGAGAAATAATAAACATCTAGGGGAGACAAGCAGAAGTGGTCAGGTGTGAGTGAGTGAACTGTTTTGGGGAAAAGGCGAAATAAGCGTGAATGGGTGAGATGTTTTCAGGGGAAGTAGGGAGATGAGAATAGACGTAGATTTTAAAGTCAGTGTGCATTTGAGCCGGGTCCAGGGCGGACGTCTAGAGAAATCCAGTTAGCTTACCGCGGACTAGAAAGGAGTTGTAAATAGATGAAAGTTAAGACAATTATAGGGCGACAGCCAATTAGTTTAGTTATCGTATTTCCAGGAGTTGTGATTATTAGTTACTAAATGTTGTGTTAGATGTGAAGAATATAGAATAGGTGTGATTGTAGCTGTTAAGGTTAGCGTTACCTTCTCGGCATAGAAACTGATTGTGAATCAGTGCAATCGACACTATGGGACATTGTTGGAAACTTGTTAAGTGTCCAACGCTCGCCGACTTCGAGGAGGTCGTATAGCAAGACTTGTGAAGAATATAGAATAGGTGTGGTTGTAGCTGTTAAGGTTAGGGTTACCTTCTCGGCATAGAAGCTGATTGCGAATCAGTGCAATGGACACAATGAGACATTGTTGGAAATTTGTGAGCCTCGCGTCTTGAAAGAGACCACGGGAGATGTACTCTTGATCTTATCTTATGTCGATAGGTCTGTGGAAAGCAGCAGTTTACCTCATCTTGCCTGATCTTATTAAATATGTTAAACTAGTCTGGAGTTCTTCTATTCTTCTTCTATAGGTTGCTGGCTGTTGCCTGTCTACGACTCGCTGCACACAATCGTGCTATCCAATAACGATACTTTGTTATTTAAATGACAAAGAGACCTACGTTGTGTTGTGGATAAAACAGACGTCTCTTGATGGCCAATTTCTGGCTTTCAGTTAAAAAGAATAGGTCGTTCAACGCATTGGGCTGTGACGGTAATAACAATGTGTTTGCTGCCTTCCTGTCGATTGTCGTTTGGGTTTGTTCTTTCCCGTGTCCCCTGTGTTTTGATCAAACATTAAACAGGAAATTATATTTGTATTATTTTATGAGAGTTATGGTTCTAACTACAGTTAACTTTGACCTCTTTATTTTAGAATAAAAAAAAAAAATAAAACATGCATGTTGACAGCTTTGTTTAGGGGGGAGAAGCAAAAAGGACATTGACAACATTTTTGGTTAAAACGCTTCATTAGAGATCAAATGCCTAAATACGTGTTAAAATATAGAAAGTGAATCTTTAATGGTGAATTATTTGTTAATGTAGCAATCCCATAAATATCACAATCTGGAGTTGAGTACTCAGGGAACGGCGACAGAGTAGTTGGGGAGTGAAGTGGAGATAAGTCAGGGGAACAAATATAGAACGAATATCACACTAGGAGAAAAGAAGGGACTTAGAAAAGGAAAGAGTAAAAAGGGGAACAAATTATCACACAACCTTGACCTAGTTTGCACAACATTAACAACAGTACTTGTGAAGGTCACATGGACTTTTTATTTTGAGATAAATTGTGAGGATACAAAGATGATGTCTAAAAGGAAGACGTTCTAAAAGGAAGACGTTCTAAAAGGAAGACGTTCTAAAAGGAAGACGTTCTAAAAGGATGACGTTCTAAAAGGAAGACGTTCTAAAAAGAAGACGTTCTAAAAGAGACCAAGACAAAAGGAAAGCTTGCCAGTAACAACCGCTGAAGGCAAGTCATTGGATGATGGTCACGTGATGTGAACTTTTAGCTGGAACATGTGACAACTGGATAAACTGATGGAAGAAGAGAAACGATGGCAGACAGCTGGAGTACCTTACTCGAGCCCGGAAGTCAACGGTGGAACTGATACAAGTTTGTAGAGACAGAGTTGTGTCAAACATGATCACCTACGCCAGCAAGTATGGCAGGAAACTCATCAGAAATGTCTTTAAGACAAATACATCTGTTTCTGTTTCTGTTTTTCGTTGATCCTGGGAGAGTAAAAGTTAAGAACATAGTGGGACACTTTGGGCGAATTTCGTTCGCCATTGTTGATTAATTTCTCTCTCTCTCTCCCTCTCTCTCTCTCCCTTAGATCCACGTGCTTTCTGTAGCAGATCCCACTTTCTGTTCACACATACTTCCACTCATCCTCACTCCACCTGTGTTCCTCCTGTTTGCTTCTGAGGATCCGCCAACACACACCAGAAGATCCGAGTACAACTTTCCAACTCGTTTGTTGACAGTAAAAGAGATGAAGATAAACAAACCCTGAAGACACATGAACGGAGAAGTCAACATGTACAAGATGGGACTTTGAAGATAAACAGCAACTGCACCTACGATGTAAAATATTCCAGTCAGGGTCGACAACTTGGCATAAATTATGACACTCTGTCCTTCCGTTCTGTGGTTCTGTAAACGAGAAACATTTTTGATTTCTCTGACAGTCAGAATGAACAAGACGCCATTACTGAGAACTGTGAAGCTGAGAGGGGCGATAAGCGACAACAACTTGATCCAGAGAGATAACTCAATGTCGAGAAAACAAAATTTGTTGCTGTAACCGATAGACGAGCCCTTTGTTAGACCCATTGATATAACAATCACTAACGAAATAATGACCACGGGGGTCCCAAAAGAGTACAGAGAATATCGAAGATATTGTTTGTTATCGGATCTAGTGTTGATAAATCTGACATCTTTGTTGGTGAACGATTTGTACATGTGTACACAGCACGCGCTCATCCACATAAAGAAGGCCAGCCAGAAATAGTGGAGAAGAATGGCGTGAAGGAGACAGTGGATTGAGTGGAGCTTGCCGGAGACTCCAAACTGGGCGGTGATAAGAAGCAAAGTCTGAGCAACAGCCAATGACAGACTTAAGCTCATATTGTTCAAGCCTGGAAGTGTCCGCAGTGTTGGATGCAGACAGTAAGTTACAAAAGTAACCAGCAGACAAACAACGGACAGCGCCACACACACGTACTCCAAGTACAAGGTAATAACTGTCAGGACATCATCTGTTGTGCTCTCACTGATGGCGGTCAGATTGTGGTACAGATCTAAGCAGATCCGCAATTTCCCATTTATCAAAGACACTTTCGATCTGCTTGAAACTGTTATGTTCCAGTCTCTGAAAGAGAAGATAAATATAAAGCTGTTATTGCTGTACTTAATGTCTGTATAATTGACGTCTACAATGGACATGTTAAACTATGAGTGACGTCTATGAACTTATCAACAAACAGCCATTGTTTATATTTGTCAATTTTATAAGGAAAATTATGTGCCACGTACAGCGTAACAAGAACAGATGTAGAGTAGACGGGAAATGAAACAGTGGAGGAAGTACAGGAGTCATCGAATGTTTTTGTTGTGTTTGTGATAGGTCGATGTGACTTTATTTTGGAAGTATCACTCATCTCTAATCTTTCAATGATCGTATTTTCTTTGACGTCATCAAGTAGGTCAGAATATTCTGTCCCGAGGATTGTGGGTACCAGGGTTAATGGCGAACCTTCTGACAGATCTATGACCCAGTCGCCATTTACAAGATCCAGAATATTCGTCTCTACCGAATCCCTGTCACGAAACTCGTCGCTGATAAAATAGGCCAGGACGGACACTTTCTGTAGGAATTCTTGCTTGTGTGTATCATGTGACGCGACAAAAACTGTGACGTTGGTCTCCAGTCGAACGTTGTCCGATGATACATTATAAATTTTGGCATAAATTATGTCCATCAGACGTTGGACGCTCTTCCGTGAAACACAAATGTCAAGGTCTTTAGGTGTCAAAACCATCAACAGCTTGTACCGAAGGCCTCGGATTCCTGTCAGCGCTGTTCTGCATACACCACTGGAGTCCATGAGTTTACCAGCGGAACATTCAGCCTGTTGGCATTTACCCTGGAGAGAGAAATAAAAGACAAAGTTAATCTTAGTGGTCAAGTCTGTTGTTGGACAATTTGTAACGTAGCGGCTGTTTAGGGTTAATGGTTGCTGATGCCATTATTCTTGAAACTAAAACGTTTTGCTACAGGTCTCTCACGTTGACGTTATTGTATTAGTTTATTTATAGAACAGGAAAAACGATTCCCCGCCCCCCCCCCCTCTCTCTCTCTCTCTGCGTTCAGGACTCAATCAGAGTAAGGATTCCAGACTCTCATATGAAGTCAGCTGTCAGGCTAAGTGTGTTCGCCCCCACAGACAGAACATCACAATTAGAGTCTGTCAGATCCACTCTGACTGAACACCCGTTAATACGTTGCACTGTGTTCTGCGCCAGTGGCCCAGTGCATCCGATTTCAGCCAGCATTTTATTCGGGTTTGCTTTCCCTAGCCTTTGATTGTCCCCAATCTTCCTGCAAGGCAGCAGATTGTCTTTTCTGTAGGGGGATTCTGCCATTAGATGGTAGGCCCTCCCAGGTTTACGAGCACCATCTGCCCGAGTTACTAGAGGTGACTAACACAGACACGGACACACAAAGATATGAGATATGACTAACACAGACATGCACACACAAAGATATGAGATGTGACTAACACAGACATACACACACAAAGATGTGAGATGTGACTAACACAGACATACACACACAAAGATGTGAGATGTGACTAACACAGACATACACACACAAAGATGTGAGATGTGACTAACACAGACATACACACACAAAGATGTGAGATGTGACTAATACAGACATGCACACAGCGATACATGCAAGTGTGTAAGGCTGTGAGAGTTGATGGAGTGATAGAACCTGAGAGTATCACGGAATTTAGTGTGTGTTGTTGATTGATAGGAAAGGGAGGGAAGTTTCATTGTGTGTCCAGACGTTTGAAAAAACAAACAAACAGAAGGCTGCTGGGATAAGTCAGATGAAGTAGTTAGTAATAGTTTAAGTCTTGATGATTCAGCTGGTTGCGTCATCGACGAATGAGATTGTCTGCACGGTAATTTGAATGTCTACATACATATTTAAATATATAAATTGCTTACTGACAGCATTAATTTATTTGCCAAGCAACGAGAGTATAAGATGCGTTGGAAAGAAATGTTTTTGTGTGTGTGTTAGACAATCAGATGTGATTGACTTGACCATATTAGCCATTTGTTAGCGATTAAAAAGAAGTGTTGGCCTTCATTGACGTCAGCTAACCAACCTATCATTTTATAAACAAACTGTCTGGTTCAGTCGTGAGTCCAGTCTACATGTCGTGTTAGACTTTGTGAGAGACAGTGAATTGAGTGTTTGATAAGTGGTAGAGGGGGGGGGGAGGGGATAAATAAAGTGAGTTGAGTGTTTGATAAGTGGTAGAGGGGGGGGGAGGGGATAAATAAAGTGAGTTGAGTGTTTGATAAGTGGTAGAGGGGGGGGGGGAGGGGATAAATAAAGTGAGTTGAGTGTTTGATAAGTGGTAGAGGGGGAGGGGAGGGGATAAATAAAGTGAGTTGAGTGTTTGATAAGTGGTAGAGGGGGGGGAGGGGATAAATAAAGTGAGTTGAGTGTTTGATAAGTGGTAGAGAGGGGGGGGGTAAATAAAGTGAGTTGAGTGTTTGATAAGTGTAGAGAGGGGGGGGGGTAAATAAAGTGAGTTGAGTGTTTGATAAGTGGTAGAGGGGGGGGGGGTAAATAAAGTGAGTTGAGTGTTTGATAAGTGGTAGAGAGGGGGGGGGGTAAATAAAGTGAGTTGAGTGTTTGATAAGTGGTAGAGGGGGGGGGTAAATAAAGTGAGTTGAGTGTTTGATAAGTGGTAGAGAGGGGGGGGTAAATAAAGTGAGTTGAGTGTTTGATAAGTGGTAGGGGGGGGGGTAAATAAAGGGAGTTGAGTGTTTGATAAGTGGTAGAGGGGGGGGGTAAATAAAGTGAGTTGAGTGTTTGATAAGTGGTAGAGAAGGGGGGGAATAAATAAAGTGAATTGAGTGTTTGATAAGTGGTAGAGAGGGGGGGGGTAAATAAAGTGAGTTGAGTGTTTGATAAGTGGTAGAGAAGGGGGGGGGGGATAAATAAAATGAATTGAGTGTTTGATAAGTGGTAGAGAAAGGGGGGGGGGTAAATAAAGTGAGTTGAGTGTTTGATAAGAGGTAGAGAAGGGGGGGGGATAAATAAAGTAAATTGAGTGTTTGATAAGTGGTAGAGAAGGGGGGGATAAATAAAGTGGGTTGAGTGTTTGATAAGTGGTAGAGAGGGCGGCAGATAAATAAAGTGAGTTGAGTGTTTGATAAGTGGTAGAGAAGGGGGGGGATAAATAAAGTGAGTTGAGTGTTTGATAAGTGGTAGAGAGGGCGGCAGATAAATAAAGTGAGTTGAGTGTTTGATAAGTGGTAGAGAGGGCGGCAGATAAATAAAGTGAGTTGAGTGTTTGATAAGTGGTAGAGAAGGGGGGGGGGATAAATAAAGTGAGTTGAGTGTTTGATAAGTGGTAGAGAAGGGGGGGGAATAAATAAAGTGAGTTGAGTGTTTGATAAGTGGTAGAGAGGGCGGCAGATAAATAAAGTGAGATGAGCGTTTGATAAGTGGTAGAGAGGGCGGCAGATAAATAAAGTGAGATGAGCGTTTGATAAGAGGTAGAGAGGGCGGCAGATAAATAAAGTGAGATGAGCGTTTGATAAGTGGTAGAGAGGGCGGCAGATAAATAAAGTGAGATGAGCGTTTGATAAGTGGTAGAGAGGGCGGCAGATAAATAAAGTGAGATGAGCGTTTGATAAGTGGTAGAGAGGGCGGCAGATAAATAAAGTGAGATGAGCGTTTGATAAGTGGTAGAGAGGGCGGCAGATAAATAAAGTGAGCTGAGCGTTTGATAAGTGGTAGAGAGGGGGGGCAGATAAATAAAGTGAGTTGAGTGTTTGATAAGTGGTAGAGAGGGCGGCAGATAAATAAAGTGAGTTGAGTGTTTGATAAGTGGTAGAGAGGGCGGCAAATAAATAAAGTGAGTTGAGTGTTTGATAAGTGGTGGAGAGGGCGGCAGATAAATAAAGTGAGTTGAGTGTTTGATAAGTGGTAGAGAAGGGGGGGGGATAAATAAAGTGAGTTGAGTGTTTGATAAGTGGTAGAGAGGGCGGCAGATAAATAAAGAGAGTTGAGTGTTTGATAAGTGGTAGAGAAGGGGGGGGGATAAATAAAGTGAGTTGAGTGTTTGATAAGTGGTAGAGAGGGCGGCAGATAAATAAAGTGAGTTGAATGTTTGATAAGTGGTAGAGAGGGCGGCAGATAAATAAAGTGAGTTGAGTGTTTGATAAGTGGTAGAGAAGGGGGGGGGGGATAAATAAAGTGAGTTGAGTGTTTGATAAGTGGTAGAGAAGGGGGGGGAATAAATAAAGTGAGCTGAGCGTTTGATAAGTGGTAGAGAGGGCGGCAGATAAATAAAGTGAGATGAGCGTTTGATAAGTGGTAGAGAGGGCGGCAGATAAATAAAGTGAAATGAGCGTTTGAAAAGTGGTAGAGAGGGCGGCAGATAAATAAAGTGAGCTGAGCGTTTGATAAGTGGTAGAGAGGGCGGCAGATAAATAAAGTGAGCTGAGCGTTTGATAAGTGGTAGAGAGGGGGGCAGATAAATAAAGTGAGTTGAGTGATTGATAAGTGGTAGAGGGGGGGGGGGTAAATAAAGTGAGTTGAGTGTTTGATAAGTGGTAGAGAGGGGGGGGTAAATAAAGTGAGTTGAGTGTTTGATAAGTGGTAGAGGGGGGGGGTAAATAAAGTGAGTTGAGTGTTTGATAAGTGGTAGAGAGGGGGGGGGTAAATAAAGTGAGTTGAGTGTTTGATAAGTGGTAGAGGGGGGGGTAAATAAAGGGAGTTGAGTGTTTGATAAGTGTTAGAGGGGGGGGGGTAAATAAAGTGAGTTGAGTGTTTGATAAGTGGTAGAGAAGGGGGGGGGGGAATAAATAAAGTGAATTGAGTGTTTGATAAGTGGTAGAGAGGGGGGGGGGGTAAATAAAGTGAGTTGAGTGTTTGATAAGTGGTAGAGAAGGGGGGGGATAAATAAAATGAATTGAGTGTTTGATAAGTGGTAGAGAAAGGGGTGGGGGTAAATAAAGTGAGTTGAGTGTTTGATAAGTGGTAGAGAAAGGGGGGGGGATAAATAAAGTAAATTGAGTGTTTGATAAGTGGTAGAGAAGGGGGGGATAAATAAAGTGAGTTGAGTGTTTGATAAGTGGTAGAGAGGGCGGCAGATAAATAAAGTGAGTTGAGTGTTTGATAAGTGGTAGAGAAGGGGGGGGGGATAAATAAAGTGAGTTGAGTGTTTGATAAGTGGTAGAGAGGGCGGCAGATAAATAAAGTGAGTTGAGTGTTTGATAAGTGGTAGAGAGGGCGGCAGATAAATAAAGTGAGTTGAGTGTTTGATAAGTGGTAGAGAAGGGGGGGGATAAATAAAGTGAGTTGAGTGTTTGATAAGTGGTAGAGAAAGGGGGGGGGGGAATAAATAAAGTGAGTTGAGTGTTTGATAAGTGGTAGAGAGGGCGGCAGATAAATAAAGTGAGATGAGCGTTTGATAAGTGGTAGAGAGGGCGGCAGATAAATAAAGTGAGATGAGCGTTTGATAAGAGGTAGAGAGGGCGGCAGATAAATAAAGTGAGATGAGCGTTTGATAAGTGGTAGAGAGGGCGGCAGATAAATAAAGTGAGATGAGCGTTTGATAAGTGGTAGAGAGGGCGGCAGATAAATAAAGTGAGATGAGCGTTTGATAAGTGGTAGAGAGGGCGGCAGATAAATAAAGTGAGATGAGCGTTTGATAAGTGGTAGAGAGGGCGGCAGATAAATAAAGTGAGATGAGCGTTTGATAAGTGGTAGAGAGGGCGGCAGATAAATAAAGTGAGCTGAGCGTTTGATAAGTGGTAGAGAGGGGGGCAGATAAATAAAGTGAGTTGAGTGTTTGATAAGTGGTAGAGAGGGCGGCAGATAAATAAAGTGAGTTGAGTGTTTGATAAGTGGTAGAGAGGGCGGCAAATAAATAAAGTGAGTTGAGTGTTTGATAAGTGGTGGAGAGGGCGGCAGATAAATAAAGTGAGTTGAGTGTTTGATAAGTGGTAGAGAAGGGGGGGGGATAAATAAAGTGAGTTGAGTGTTTGATAAGTGGTAGAGAGGGCGGCAGATAAATAAAGTGAGTTGAGTGTTTGATAAGTGGTAGAGAAGGGGGGGGGGGATAAATAAAGTGAGTTGAGTGTTTGATAAGTGGTAGAGAGGGCGGCAGATAAATAAAGTGAGTTGAATGTTTGATAAGTGGTAGAGAGGGCGGCAGATAAATAAAGTGAGTTGAGTGTTTGATAAGTGGTAGAGAAGGGGGGGGGGATAAATAAAGTGAGTTGAGTGTTTGATAAGTGGTAGAGAAGGGGGGGGGAATAAATAAAGTGAGCTGAGCGTTTGATAAGTGGTAGAGAGGGCGGCAGATAAATAAAGTGAGATGAGCGTTTGATAAGTGGTAGAGAGGGCGGCAGATAAATAAAGTGAGATGAGCGTTTGATAAGTGGTAGAGAGGGCGGCAGATAAATAAAGTGAGCTGAGCGTTTGATAAGTGGTAGAGAGGGCGGCAGATAAATAAAGTGAGCTGAGCGTTTGATAAGTGGTAGAGAGGGGGGCAGATAAATTAAGTGAGTTGAGTGTTTGATAAGTGGTAGAGAGGGCGGCAGATAAATAAAGTGAGTTGAGTGTTTGATAAGTGGTAGAGAGGGCGGCAGATAAATAGAGTTGAGTGATAAGTGGTAGATAAGTGAGTTGAGATAAGTGGTAGAGGGGGGGGGATAAATAAAGTGAGTTGAGTGTTTGATATAAGGTAGAGAAAGGGGGGGGGGAATAAATAAAGGGAGCTGAGCGTTTGATAAGTGGTAGAGAGGGCGGCAGATAATTAAAGAGAGATGAGCGTTTGATAAGTGGTAGAGAGGGCGGCAGATAATTAAAGTGAGATGAGCGTTTGATAAGTGGTAGAGAGGGCGGCAGATAAATAAAGTGAGATGAGCGTTGATAAGTGGTAGAGAGGGCGGCAGATAAATAAAGTGAGATGAGCGTTTGATAAGTGGTAGAGAGGGCGGCAGATAAATAAAGTGAGCTGAGCGTTTGATAAGTGGTAGAGAGGGCGGCAGATAAATAAAGTGAGCTGAGCGTTTGATAAGTGGTAGAGAGGGGGCAGATAAATAAAGTGAGCTGAGCGTTTGATAAGTGGTAGAGAGGGGGCAGATAAATAAAGTGAGCTGAGCGTTTGATAAGTGGTAGAGAGGGGGGCAGATAAATAAAGTGAGCTGAGCGTTTGATAAGTGATAGAGAGGGGGGCAGATAAATAAAGTGAGATGTTTGATAAACGTTGAATTGTGTTTTACTGAGCTTCTCTCGAGGCTGAATCTCCCAATATTGAATGGACAGATCCCATACATAATGAGCAAGATGCAAATGTGGTGCCTAACTTCATTTCATTTCTCCTGCCCTTTTTGTCTTCTGAGTTTGATAGAACCCTTCCTTGAATGTTGTTATGCATTTTTTTTTTTTATTCTCCCCGTGCTACGATCTGAAGCTAGATCACCCCAGTATCTTTCACTGACAGAGAATTCACTCAGGGAAATCCTGCAAACATCTTTATATCTCAGCACTGATCTGCCCTTTGTCTTTTCCAAGTTCGTTATACAATATTTATTTGGGAACAAGTTTGCTTTCCATTCCTCTGATGTGACCCATTCAACTTGGTCTCGAACTTCTAAGTGTTAAGACGTTAGAGTTAGTTATTTTGTCCTGTCATTTGATGTTGATGCGAAGACAACGCACATGAAAACTGTTTAACATTTTTTTCCTACCCTGCATAAGTAGTCCAAGTTTCTGATCCATATAAATGTGTTCTATGCAAACAAATTTGGTAAATTAGAATCCTAGTCCTGAGCGTTTGTTTGGTGTTAGCCCGTGCTCTATCTTTAAGTTTACCAAATTGTGAAGCGTCTTTCCAATTCGGGAATTTATTTCTTTTTCAAGTGAGATGGTGGGTGCGACCATAAAACCGAGGTAGGTCAACTTTCTCATCGTTCAAGGGTTGTGTTATTGAAAGTTTTAGCTTCGGGTATGGCTACACCCTGGTGAAGCACAACTGTCTTCTGGATACGTATTTCCAAGAAGAATAAATCACCTGATCTAGCTAGAATGGCAATCATTGACTTCAGCCAGTTTCATCGTGAGTGCTGCTTCATCAGCGAATAGAAGCATTTGATTAGGGTTTCTCTTGTTTTTAATTGTTGACCTCAGACGTGCTGAATTAAAAAAAGTAACCGTTAGATCTTGTTTGGATGTAAATATCCCCAGAGACGGCGTCAAAAACATTGTGTAGAAGAGCATTGTGTTGAAGGGCATTGCGTTGAAGGGCATTGTGTAGAAGGGCATTGCGTAGAAGTGCATTGTGTTGAAGGGCATTGTGTAGAAGGGCATTGTGTAGAAGGGCATTGTGTTGAAGGGCATTGTGTTGAAGGGCATTGTGTAGAAGGGCATTGTGTTGAAGGGCATTGTGTAGAAGGGCATTGTGTTGAAGGGCATTGTGTTGAAGGGCATTGCGTAGAAGGGCATTGCGAAAGAAGGGCAGCAAAAAAGATTTTGAATATGGTAGGACAAGGACACATCCCTGTCGGATTCAAAGTGCTGAGATGACCTGCCATCAAACGTGATAGTGGCAAACATTGTTATGACTTGATCATCTTGAGTAATGCAGGTGGATAGCCATTTTCCATGCCCCATAAAAAACCTGCTCTGCTTATGTGTCAAAAACCTTTATAAGATCAATAACGACTACAACTAGAGGTCTTCTCTGTTCCTTGCACTTCTCCCGCAGTTGACGGAGAATACAAATCATATCTGTGGTTAACCGTCCAGCTTTAATATCGCAATGGTTTTCGGGAAGGATACGTTCTGCCAGTTGATGTAGGTGCTCTACAACATTCTTCTGAATGCGATACAGTCATGATGTGGACTTTAAATATGTTGCTCCAACTTTGATCAAATATTGGTCTTGCTCTAACGTCTTATTTATCTACACCTGTTGTTGATATCCCTTGTACTGCATCCTTTCTCATTGAATCCCTCTCTCAATCTCTGCTCTACTCTGTGTGTTCTGTCTCGATCTGCCTGCACTGTCTGTTTATACAATGCCCACACCTTACCACCTACATGCAGTCACCATATTTTGACATTTATTTTCTCCACGCCAACACTTTCCTGTCCTGTGGATACTCCTTGCTGACCTCGTCTACGTGTTTATCCGTCCATACTGTCTGGTTTTCTACCCTTGACCTACTTTGGTGTAAACCAAGTCCAGTATACCTTTAATTTTCTCCTGTACTGCTATAGGTTTACTTTGGGGACTCAATCAAAGTTTGTTGCAGTGTCTTGTCAAATGTGGTTTTATCTTCCAAGGTTACGGCCACTGTTGACGCCAACGCATAATTATATTGATCGGGTAGGTTCTGAAATGATTTTATAAATATTATATGTTCTGATGTTCCTTTAGGGCTGATTATGGAATTTATGAGATTTTAATGCATTGTAAAATCCATTCCATGCAGGCGGGGCTGTTCAGGTTTCAGACTCTACCAGAAAAAAATGTACAATTTTACTCCCTGACAGAACCACATTTCACAAGCCTTGTTTCCTGAAGGGTTATAGTATCAGTATGTAGTCTCTGCAGTTCCTTGTGAGGTCTGTTTTTCCAATGTTTTCTACTTTTGTGAGGTTGGTTATGTTTAATCAGGCACACCTGGTTCTTAAGTCTTTCCATGTTCGGAGTTGGAGAGATTAGGTTTCCTTTGGATGGAACTGACATTATTGTTTGCTTGCTATGCCTGCACAAATGATCTATAGCTTGTTTCATAACTCGTGCACAACTTTTAAAATCGATAGCTTTTTAACCGCTTGTTGTAAGTTATTCAAAATTTGCATGTAAAGTTATAATGATTAGAACCCAACAGGGAATTAATTTCATTTAAAAAAACATTTGGTTATTATTGTTGCTTATTTGATTTATATAAATTTATAACGACCCATTGATGTAGTCAAAACTTAATGTTTACAGTATTTTAAGTTAAAAATAGCGAGTACAAATCCATACACGGTACAATTGACGTGTTTGCACGCTTTCGCCGTGGTTTTTTGACACAATTAGACACTTGAGAAATTGTGTGTTCCATTTCCGTTCATTCATAGGTGTAGACGTGAAATTCGCAAAATGTTGGGTATGAATGAAACTGTTACAATAAGAAAATTAAAAGTTTCGCTGAAAAAGAACAACAGTATTGAAATATCAAAGTCTACATTATGGAGGAATGTGAGAGCTGCAGGCTTTACATTCAGAAAGTATTCCAATGGACGAAACATCATCTGTGAGAAGCCACATATAGTAGTCATGAGAAGCAAGTACTTACGTGAAGTAAAAGAGGTGCCCAAGCAAGGTTATGATATTGTGTACTTGGATGAAACATGGATCAATGCTCACCACACTAACCAAAGGGAATGGCAGTCATCAGATGGAAAGATTAAGAGATTAATACCTAGCAGCAAAGGACAGCGCTTGATAATTGCTCATGCAATATGGCTCACAAAGGAGCACATACAATTTAATAACATGTACTTAAAACCTGAATTACTATCTCTAGTAAAGCAAAAACAAAGGACAAAGATTTTTCAAATAGATAAGATTATCCAAGAGCACGGTCATATAAGTTTGAGGCTGCCACCTTACCATGCTCATTTAAATCCAATAGAACTAATCTGGGCAAAATTAAAAGGGCAAGTGGCAGATGAAAATACAACATTCAAAATATGCGATGTAAAGACTCTTGCTAATCTCGCTTTATTAAATATAGACAAAGATTATTGGGCTGAATGTGAAGACCACGTCTTAAAACAGGAATAGGAATATTGGAAAAATGATGGTTTGTGGAATGTTCAACCCCAAACAGTTATTAATCTTTTAGACTCGTCTGATTCAGAATGAAAGTATATAGCCCCTATAATGTTGGCCCCTATATTACCTTAAATTAGTTCAACAAACGGTCCTTTTCAGGACCACACAACTATGAAAATTGGACATACAGGTATACCTGATATTATCGTCCGTCCTCGAACTGAGAAGACAATAATTCTCCTGGTATTTCCCCATTACGGCCACGCCTTTACCTAGTGAAAATTAATCATAGACCAGCAACTTCTGTAATTTCTATTATTTAGGGGTTCACAAATTACAATTTTGACAAACATCAAAGAAATTCGCCGCTTTAAGAAAACTGCAGCTGCAAGATATTTGTTAAATATACATTTAAAGGGTCTTTTGCATTCTAATAACATTTGGAAAATTTCAACAGTTTTTAACAAACGATTACTGAACAATAGCGTTTTGAAGTTGGGCAAGTGATTTGAAACGAGCTATAGAGATAATGCTTTGCTTAAAGTGCAGTAGCCCCCTGTTGGCTCCTCTTTGAAGCGTTCCAAAGTAAGGACGATGTCTCAACCAATGTTGAGTTCTAGGAGATGACATCATCATGTGCCTTACCGGTTGCCATAGGCGATCATGTCTTTCTACAATGCTTTATCTACAGTGCATCGTATCAGTTCTGTTGTTGATGTTTTCATGCCATGACACCAAGCTATCCAGTATTTTCTCTCTTTGTTGTCCGCGATCTCTCTTTCCTTAGATTTTGTCAGTTGTAACCAAGTATTCCAACTTTAGGAGATGACAGTTGATGAATAATACATCACCATTTGTCTTATGGGTTTCCCACCGGATTTTCCATCTGGGTTAACTCTCTCACACACACACACACGCACACGCACACATATATTTAAATACAAAGATACATATATATATATATATATATATATATACACACATATAGATGCGTACGAAAATCAGGTGTGTAATCTATAGGGTGGAGTGGGAGGCAGCAACAGAATAGCTATATTTATTTTTTAAAAAGTAAAAGTAAAGTACACCAGTCACGCCAAGTGGCGTATAGGGAATATGGTGTTAGTGACCCTATATTTTACATACCTTCAGCACATGATTTTTGGGGTAATGTGGTCGGTATTACGCCCGTGCTGCTTTACTTTCCCAGAAAAAAATTTGGTACCCATTTAAGGCTGGGTGAACCCGGAAGCCGTTGGTTGAGATCGAACCCTACCCCTTGTCCGTTGTAGTCCAGTTCACTAACCACTGAGCTATCGCGACTCCCCAGCTATATGTATAAATGTGAAATATTCATGCCTCGTGGGGGCAGCAAATCCATCTCAACTAAAAAGCGATTCTCAGAGGCTAACCGACTGCGGTCGCTGGAGTAGCACGAAGCAATGCCAGTAACCGCAGATGTCTTGTTTCTCTTGTAGTCCGGGATTTGAAATGGAAGCCAGTATTCGTCCTCCAGATACACCAATATAAATCAAATGGCGAGGATAAAATATAGCATAGTAGTATAGTAGCATAGTAGTATAGTAGCATAGTAGTATATTAGTATAGTAGCATAGTAGTATAGTAGCATAGTAGTATATTAGTATAGTAGCATAGTAGTATAGTAGCATAGTAGTATATTAGCATAGTAGTATAGTAGTATAGTAGCATAGTAGTATAGTAGCATAGTAGTATAGTAGCATAGTAGTATATTAGTATAGTAGAATAGTAGTCTTCGTCAGTCATAGTTGACTATGGATTTTTCAGCATCCCTAGAAATGTTATTTTTTTTCTTTTCTTTGGCCGTGTACTCTCTTTCTCTATGAATCTGTCTGCTTCTTGTTTGAGATGAACCTTTAGAGTGTGTTTCCAGAGATTGCGGTCTGCAGCTTTAAAAAGCATACAATATATTGGCACAAATAATGTTACGTGATCACACATGCAAAACCATCCTTGATTATTAGCTGTTCATTGGGGAATGTGAAAGAGTCGGTGCGAAGCACATAACGACAAGTCTTACAGACCTGCTGTCTACACGGAACAGTTCCTAGGTATTGGTGGTAACCTATTTCTCACTTATCATCATCATCATCAAGTACCGAGCCTGCTGGCGTATGTGATCATGTCTCTCCACAACTTTCGATCTCGACAGCTATTTATCATTTCTGCTGTTGACCTTCTGCCAAGCCATTCTCTTAAACTGTCTGCTTTTTTTTTTCTTTGCTTCCCTCTATCTCTTCGTCCCTCAATTTTTTCCAGTTGTTACCATATATTCCAGTTATTCTCTTCTCATTACATGGCCAAAAAATGATAATTGTTTCTTCCTAATATTGGAAATTAGCTCTCTTTTTGCTTTGCCCTCTCTCAGAACATCTTCATTACTCTTCTTAGCTGTCCATGGTATTCTCAACATTCTTCTATAAAACCACATTTCTGCAGACTCCAGTAATTTTCTTGTCTGTTGTCCTATTGTCCATGATTCGCATCCATATGTTAAGACTGGCTCTACGTAACATTTAAGAACTCTTTTTCTTGTTTCTATTGTCAAAAATGGATTGCATAGTATCTTCCTCTTTTTTTGGAAAGCTGCTTTTGTCTGAGCCATTCTGCATCTCACCTCTTTTGCACATCTTCCGTCTGAGGTTAACAAAGTTCCCAAATATTTAAATTCATTTACCTGTTTTAATATTGTTCCACTTGTCTTTATTTTGCACTGAGGTGATGTCTTTTTCTTTGTTGTTACCTTTACCTCTGTCTTTTTGCTATTGCTGCTGAGTCCTTTATTTTTGCTTTCTTTCACTATAATGTCCAACATTTCTTGTAACTCATTTTCACTCTTAGCGATTAAGACTGTATCATCAGCATACCTTAGATTATTTACATTATGACCTCCAATTGTTATTCCAGGCATGCCCCTTATGGATTTTAAAATAATCTAACTATAAATATTAAACATATCTGGTAACAGTACACAACCTTGTCTAACACACTGTTTTATTTGTTGAAACATTCCCAACTGGCCAGTACATGTTCTTTATTATTCTTAGATCTTTGCTGTCTACGTTTATGCCTTCTAACATTTTTATTATTTCTTGGTGCTTTACTTTGTCAAATGCCTTGGTGTAATCTATGAAACATAGGTATAGATCTGTTTTCACCTCTATGGCTCTTTCTACTAAAGATCTTATGATATAAATGGCATTGTTTGTTCCTTTATCTCTAACAAAATCACACTGTTCATCGCTAATTTCTGGACTGATTTTGTTTCGCACTCTTCGCATGATGATTCTTAGTAATATCTTAGTCATATGACTCATAAGGCTTATTGTGCGATGATCATCGCATTCAATCGCACCCGATTTCTTTGGTAGGGCTATGAATATTGATTTGAGCATGTCGTCTGGTATATATCCACTGTTGTAGATATCATTCAATATTTTTATTATTATTTCTATTCCAAAATCACCCATGGCTTCAATCTCTTCTTTAGTTATATTATCTGGTCCAGGAGCTTTGCCTGCTTTCATATTGCGCAAGGCGTCTTCCACTTCTTCTCTGAGTATTTCTGGTCCTTCTCCATTATCCTTAATATTTACTTCCGTTCGTTCATCATTATAAAGATCTTTAATGTATTCTGTCCATCGTTCCCTTATGTTTTCTTGATCAATCAACAGTTCTCCTTCCTAT
Organism: Megaustenia siamemsis; assembly: GCA_032433765.1. Classification (NCBI taxonomy): domain Eukaryota; kingdom Metazoa; phylum Mollusca; class Gastropoda; order Stylommatophora; family Ariophantidae; genus Megaustenia; species Megaustenia siamemsis. Next base: position 189,054,846 of record JAVIAB010000092.1, read on the forward strand.
GATCTTAGACATCAATTTTTTTTTTTTGCGTTTTTCTTCCTGTTAATTCCTCAATTTGTTTGTATATAGCTTTAGCATCTCCTTTTTGCTGCATTTCAATCTCTTTGCAATCTCTCACTTATTACCGAATATGAAAAACTCCTTATGTTAAACTTTAAATAAATGTTTGATGCACTTCAAATCTTGAGTCGAATCTTGTAAGTCCGCAGGTACAAAAATACTTCAAAGAGATCAGGGACAATTGAAATTTAGGAACCGATGGTCTAGATAATAAGAATAGTAGTGAGATAGGAATGGGCACTGCTGTACACAAAAACATAGATAAATTGATACCGTGACAACGGTACAAACAGATATAAGGAAATACCTTCTCAGATATCCATTCTCGGTCTGTCTTGCAATCAACGACGCCAGTCAAATTAGCATCTGATTGTAGTCTAGATGAACTCAGCAAGATCGAGAATGGAGGATCGAAATGTGGAAAAATAGAATTCACCCTCCTGAAGAAGACGTAATCAGGATGAGGAAGCTTTACTTCAGAGCACAGGTAGCAGAAGATGTTCAAACCCGCTTCAAGTAGAAGATATTTGTGGTTCAAGTTGAGGCAGTAGTTTTGTAGCTTCGAGTCAGGGACAGTACATGTTGTTACTGTGTTCTGGTGCATGAATGGGTCGCACTCTCTGGCTTCATGAAGGCTATCGGGCTGCTTGTATTCAATGCTACATTCATATCTTGTCATATTTAATACAGCCTTGAACAGTTCCAGTCCAGACGTCACGTGGTAGACGTTCTGATAATGAGAGCAAGACACCTTTATTGACCACGCGCCAGCCAGATTGTCTACACCTGGTCCACTGTTGTCAGCTTCAATGTTATATCCGTTACAGATGGCGCAGAATTTGTTTTTAAATGTGATACCATAACGCAGATCTAGATACGGTGTAACGTCATCCAATGTGTCCATGCTAGCATTCTCACAGCGCCCAATGATACCCACACTTGGCTGAGTGCCAGTTACTGGGTTGTTATTACTTGAGTCATTGTCAGGTTTATGTTGTTGTGTAAGCCTCATAGAGTCTGTGGGACAATCTGAAATCACGTAAACATGGCGTTCGTAGCCTGGAAAGGAGGAACATCTGAATCTATCTGAAGAAGGAAGATTCTTTATTTGTAGTTGGCTTGAATCTTCCAATGAGTTTATTTGTGAGTTGTTGACATCGATAGTAGGACAGCACGTTCCATATATCGAGCATGTCGGGGCACAGTCGCAACTGAAGCAGTTTCTGTTCTTGCATTTAATTATGTTGACATATTCAAGAGACCCGTTTCTACAGACACCACCACAGTACCTGAGGTAAAAGTCCATCCAACTTTCTGAAGAGCTCTCATATTCTATAGTCCCTGGACATGTGGAGTTATCAAGGGCGTGAAGTGTGACGAGTAAGGAAATGGCGCTATACCCGAAAATAGAAGAAATACGAATCATTGTTGTATTACCAGGTCAACTGTACACAACGGTTCCCTAGACTTCAATGTGAACACTGATCAGATATAACGTGGAGACTGTGTACAGCTAACTAGAAACAACGAAATGTCAAATATCATAAGTTTATAAACTAATATATCCTCGCTGATACTCCGTGTTGTCCAGGTGATTGAATATTTGTGTGTCAAATAGTGACATAAGGTAACATTTTATTAACGGTCAAATAGTGACACAAGGTTAACATTTTAGTGACTATAAAATAGTGACATAAGGTTAACATTTTATTAACGGTCAAATAGTGACATTTAACATTTTATTGACGGTCAAACAGTGACATAATGTTAGCATTTTAATTACGATAAAATAGTGCCTAAAGCTAACACTTTAGTGACAGTCTAGAAACTAGCCCAAATTAGCCAGACATGGTCTTGATGTTTCGTTCACATCAAGCGAAGTAGTTTGAAAACATTTCAACCTTTCAGCTATCTGTAAATTACATCTCCTGTACAATGTCCCCTCGTCTACGTTATGTGCTTTAACAATGATCTCCCCTACTTCGTTGACAAATCATGCAGTCAGAAACGTCTCGTTAATATGTGATGGTATTGTCCGTTATTGCGTATATGTGTGTTAATGTTTGTATGTATGCTAGTGTGTATGTGTGCTAGTGTTTGTGTGAACCATTGATACAAATGGAGATCGATGTGGGGTGAGCTGTTCATGTCAGCCAATCGCTTTATTTTCATGTCAAACAGAAAGTACATGAAGTAATAGTTGTGACACAAACTTATAAGGGCAGACCATTAGTTGTGAACATGATAAGTCTGTTTGTGGACGGCTAGCTAGGGTAAATCTTTCTTTGTGAATTATGGCGTGTGTGTCCGAGAGTTTGAACAGGGCAACTTTCTTTGTGAATTATGGCGTGTGTGTCCGAGAGTTTGAACAGGGCAACTTTCTTTGTGAATTATGGCGTGTGTGTCCGAGAGTTTGAACAGGGCAACTTTCTTTGTGAATTATGGCGTGTGTGTCCGAGAGTTTGAACAGGGCAACTTTCTTTGTGAATTATGGCGTGTGTGTCCGAGAGTTTGAACAGGGCAACTTTCTTTGTGAATTATGGGGTGTGTGTCCGAGAGTTTGAACAGGGCAACTTTCTTTGTAAATTATGGCGTGTGTGTCCGAGAGTTTGAACAGGGCAACTTTCTTTGTGAATTATGGCGTGTGTGTCCGAGAGTTTGAACAGGGCAACTTTCTTTGTGAATTATGGCGTGTGTGTCCGAGAGTTTGAACAGGGCAACTTTCTTTGTAAATTATGGCGTGTGTGTCCGAGAGTTTGAACAGGGCAACTTTCTTTGTGAATTATGGAGTGTGTGTCCGAGAGTTTGAACAGGGCAACTTTCTTCATGGAACGTTTCTTAAGTGATCAATGTAAACCACACACGTTCACAAAATGGAATAATCTAGCGGAGTCTGTGTGAACAAGTTCCAGCAGTTCATTCCGTGGAAGAATTTAAGTAGACCTTCCTCATGTAAGAGAGGAGAAATAAGATGTAGGTTAATGGTGATGGAGTAGCTAAGAGAGAGAGAAGGACATAGAAAGAATTACATTTGGAATGAAGAATGGTTGAGATAGCAGAGAAAAGATAAGAGGGAGTGAATAGAACGGTGGAAGTACAACAGTGAAATAGAGAAGAGAAGCGGAAGAAAATAAGATAATGCCTGTGGAAATGAAACCTAATACAACAATACATCAACATCTAGCGGCCTTGTAATATGGATGAGAATTAAGTAGGCTATTCCTGAAACCAGCTCCACGTTTCTATGGCTATGGCGGACTAGCCAATTAGATGACATTCTCTCCCTTTCGTAAGTTAATGGATTAGAGAGGAATTAAAAAGAGCACCTTTCCCTATGTCACCAGGTTACTTCTTTAGATGGAAAAAAAATAAAAAAAAAATTTAAAAAAACTGGAACAAAACGATAAGAGATATTAATTAACAACAAAACAATGTGTTTTATCATAACTTCTAATGTGAAGAAATCTAAGATATTGTGATGTGATTATAACTATATTAAATGTAGGGCAATAATTGAAGGAACTGTTTTACACAACTTAAGTTGCTGTAATGTCACACATTATAAGGTTAAAGGTCAACTTAAAGTTCAGTCTCACTTCCTGTTCTTCTCAAGTTTCGAACCCACCGACCGTCGCTGACACGCACACGTTATGACTCAGGGTAAAAAGGAGACAAGGACTCACGGCTTGCAGAAGTGAACAAACAAACAACAGAAAAGTAAACAATTGAGTGCCCGACTTATAGTCTGAGACGGTGCCCAACACACACAGACTCATACATAAACTCAAACACAGACTCATACCTAAACTCACACATAGACTCATATATAAACTCATACACAGACTCACATAAACTCACACACAGACTCACAAACAGGCTCACATACAGATACATATATATATATAAACTCACACACAGGTTCACACATAGTCAATTAAAACATACACACAGACTTGTATATTAACTCACGCGTAGACTAACACACACTGATTCATATATAAACTCACGCACAGACTTACACATGTAAACTCACACAGACTCACACTCAGACTCTCTCTCACACACACATACATATATGTATATATATATATATATAAACGCATATACACGCTCAAAAACAGACGCATATATAAACTCACACACAAACCTACACAGACCCACTCACAAACTCACATATAAACTCATTCACAGTATCACACAAAGACTTACATATAAATCTCACACACAGACTGACATATATCATCTCAAACAGACTCACACATACATTCACACACACACTCACAAATAAATTAACACGTAGACTCACATAGAAATTCACATTCCGACCCACATACCGACTCACACATAGGCGCACACAGTCTCACACGCAGACCAACATATACACTTACAGACTCAAACACAGATTCACATATACAACTAACACAGACTTACATATATACTCAAACACAGATTAATAAGTAGATTCACACACAGATCCATACACATACTCTCACACAGTCTCATATATAAAACTCACACACAGACTTATAAATATATATATATATATTGACACACTTCAAACATAAATTCTCACACCAACTCATGCACAGACTTACGTAGACTCACACATAAATTCACACACAGACTCACACACATACTCACACACAGATTCACAATTATATTGATACACATTCACATATAGATTCACATACCGACTGACGTCATGGGACGCACCAAGATGGAAGCATGATCGCGTCCGAGCCATCGTTTAAACAATGTTGACTTTGAACATCACGCTATCTGTTATCACAGCGAGTTGGCGGATTTTTAGAAATGTAACACACGGTTTGATAATAAATGTTTGTAAACAGTTCGTTAACCACCGCTGTAGATCAAATCTTTATTCTGCTGGCTTCGTTCGAGACCTTGGAAGTTAATGACCTGATTTGTTCAGCCGGTTGGTTTGGGGCTAATTGTACGTTACACTGTCACTGCTATAATGACTCAGTTTGTGACAAAACTACAGGGACATGCCCAAACAATGACAGTTGTCAGCACGAATATTTCGAACCCCAGTGTCAGTACTTGGATCTCGTGTACAAATATGCCCAAAAATCTGAACCTACTTTCCTGTTTGATAACAACCACATCCACATGTAATCCGGACACGGATTCTACATCAGTTGAGGCAACTCTCAATCAATCTTTGCCGTTCTCCTGGATTAGGATTTATGTGAATGACTTAACAATCCGGACAGTTTCACGGTAAAACTAAATGGTTCTGCCTCATGTAACAATGAATCACGGTTTGTAGTTAGTCCGCACGAGATTGATGTCTTTTGCTCTGGGGCTGGTCTGATCAACAAGTTACGGGTTGAAGGGGCGATAGTTGCAAATATCTGCTCCATCTACGTTGGCGGGGGTCGGAATGTGGCTCTCAAACAAAACACAAACCAGACCGACACATTTAATGCTTGTTATACAGGAGACGGATGTGGACCAGAGGCTGCAGTTAATGGCAAAACAAAGACCAATCTCTATGACAATGACTGCACACACACACACAATTGAGAAGTGGAACCAATTCTGTTTACTGGTATCTGAACTATGCCACGTCCTGGAAGATTCACACCATTCGAATTTATCATCGAGCTAGCACTATGATTCGGGTAAAGAATGCCACTCTACAGCCTTTCTCTGACAGTGGCGGTGTTGTGTTCCATTATAATGATATATCATACCCAAACATTTCTGTGAACACTATTGTAGTCACCACACAAGCGACAATGGCACACATTAAGATTGAGTTCTTATCGACCATTTCGCAGACCGACAGTGCACTGTATCGGTCTCCTGTCAAAATCGCGGTTCCTGTCAAAACTTGTAATTATCTTTATTTCAATTTCATTTAGAATGTTGTTATGATCCCAAACACGTTTTTGATAATTTGTTTGGCCTTCACCTTGAATATGTATGTTTATTCATTTAGATTTTAGATTCATTGTTCATTTAGATGAGCTGCCAAATTTACTGATAAATAATTGAGCCATATGTCATTTTCAAGTTCTAGAACCTATTTTCCATTGAGATTCCATAAATAATTCTTTGTGGTTTGTATTTTCTTCTGTGGAGACAGTGGTAGTCCGGTTGCATTCACACCTGACCACAAAATCAACATGATATTGACGCCTGCGCGCTGAGATAGTATTGCAGGGGACTGGCTGTGGAGTTTAGTGGAACGATACGAGGGCCTGACTTTTCCCTGGGGCGGGATGTGTTATCTTCCTTGGACTGCAAATTTATAATTTCTGAAGCCATCAGCTGGACTACGGTCTGATCGTCACCCCGATGTGGAGACCTGACTTCATTTTTTGGGGCAGCTATTTTTGGTGCTCGCTCACCGATTATGAATTCTACAAGGTTATAGGCGCGAGGCGCATGGAGTTTATGCTGCACGTGAGGTCCGTTACAGCAACCCGGAAGTATCCATTTTGAGCTGCGCCTCACTATTGCAGAATGCAGCACGTTCGATAAATATGACCGTAAAAACGCACCTTTCTTACAGAACGCAACACGTTCAATAGAACAGTATAAATGATCAGGATGAACACTTTGTTGATTGTTGGAATGGGAGCTGAGCAGATACAGGAATGTCTCGTCTGCAGTGAAGACATTCCATTCTAAAATCTAAGTCTCCATAAATGATATCATTTCGTTCATCACAAATATCATTTAGCCATTTTATCTCGACGTAGCTACCTTATTTTATTATTTTAGAGAAGTAAATAATCCCTCCTGAAGGAACTCCTTCAACGACCGATGGTTGACAGACTAATAAGCTCACTACAAAAATAGCTAAAGGTTCAACCTATAACGTTCACAGGTTTGTAATAATGGTCCTTGACCGCATGCGGCCTACTTACCAGCTATTGGATAAAACTTGTCTATATTTTTTGTTTCTTTTGTTCAAGGTAAACACTTTAATTTGTAAATAAACTTGTAAATAATGTCATGAAAATGTGTTGACATAATTAGGAGTGACATTCATGAACATTTGAAGACTGATCGATAGTTATTGAGGGCTTGGAGTGTAATGTTTGATCAAAGTCTACAATAAAATTTGTGTTATGGTGGCCAGAAGAGGAGGTTCAACCACAGCAAACTAAAACATGTCACAGACTGTAGGCAGCACAACCAGCAAACAAAAACATGTCACACACTATGGGCAGCACAACCAGCAAACAAAAACATGTCACTCACTGTGGGCAGCAAAACCAGCAAACAAAAACATTTCACTCACTGTGGGCAGCACAACCAGCAAACAAAAACATGTCACACACTGTGGGCAGCACAACCAGCAAACAAAAACATGTCACGCACTGTGAGCAGCAAAACCAGCAAACAAAAACATTTCACTCACTGTGGGCAGCACAACCAGCAAACAAAAACATGTCACACACTGTGGGCAACAAAACCAGCAAACAAAAACATGTCACACACTGTGAGCAACAAAACCAGAAAACAAAAACATGTCACACACGGTGAGCAACAAAACCAGCAAACAAAAACATGTCACACACTGTGAGCAACAAAACCAGCAAACAAAAACATGCCACACACTGTGAGCAACAAAACCAGAAAACAAAAACATGTCACACACTGTGAGCAACAAAACCAGCAAACAAAAACATGTCACACACTGTGAGCAACAAAACCATCAAACAAAAACATGTCACACACTGTGGGCAACAAAACCATCAAACAAAAACATGTCACACACTGTGAGCAACAAAACCAGCAAACAAAAACATGTCACACACTATAAGCAACAAAACCAGCAAACAAAAACATGTCACACACTGTGAGCAACAAAACCAGCAAACAAAATCATGTCACACACTGTGAGCAACAAAACCAGAAAACAAAAACATGTCACACACTGTGAGCAACAAAACCAGAAAACAAAAACATGTCACACACTGTGAGCAACAAAACCAGAAAACAAAAACATGTCACACACTGTGAGCAACAAAACCACCAAACAAAAACAGGTCACACACTGTGGGCAACAAAACCACCAAACAAAAACATGTCACACACTGTGGGTAGCAAAACCGGTAAAAACAAAAACATGTCACACAGTGTGGGTAGCAAAACTGATAAAAGCAAAAACATGTCACACAGTGTGGGTAGCAAAACCGGTAAAAACAAAAACATGTCACACACTGTGGGTAGCAAAACCGGTAAAAACAAAAACATGTCACACAGTGTGGGTAGCAAAACTGATAAAAACAAAACATGTCACACACTGTGGGTAGTAAAACTGATAAAAACAAAAACATGTCACACAGTGTGGGTAGAAAAACCGGTAACAATAAAAACATG